>NMRB01000011.1:734761-758771 GCA_002633025.1 Notospermus geniculatus | reverse complement strand
TACACTGTAAAAAGTCAGAACGCAAAAAAATTTCGCGTTATTTCGCGTTCTGGGTACGTTAATTTGTCGTTTGTGGGATTTTGGCTATGTTGCAATGTATTTATCCTCCAAACATTAATCTATAGAATAGGTCGTCTTGTTGTTTGGAAATATTTAGACCCCTTTTTAAGGGTTTCAAAAAATGTGAACACTATTTTAGAACGCGAAAACGCCAAATAACGCCAATTCAGAACGCAAATTTGTCCCAGATTTGAGAACACTATAAAATTTTGCGTTCTAAAATCATTTTTAGAACGCAAAATTTTATAGTGTTCTCAAATCTGGGACAAATTTGCGTTCTGAATTGGCGTTATTTGGCGTTTTCGCGTTCTAAAATAGTGTTCACATTTTTTGAAACCCTTAAAAAGGGGTCTAAATATTTCCAAACAACAAGACGACCTATTCTATAGATTAATGTTTGGAGGATAAATACATTGCAACATAGCCATAATCCCACAAACGACAAATTAACGTACCCAGAACGCGAAATAACGCGAAATTTTTTTGCGTTCTGACTTTTTACAGTGTGGGGTGTAATTATTGGTATATGTAGGCCTACTGACATAACAGCTCATTCAATGGGGGATAGCTGCGACAGAGGGCAGCACACCGAAACCAGGCCCGAGACAATGGACGCCTTTTGTGTGGGAATAGTTTTAACCACTCGTGACACCTATTGAGGTAGTGTGCTGTGGTCCTCATTGCCAATGCATTGATTCTCCGAATAAGATGTCAACATTCAAAGTGCATGCAGTATTTCTACCCTACTTTTGAAAAAATATTGAATTTGCCCGTCGAAGGTGGCAACAAGATAGTCGATGAACGAACTATAGTGCCGCGTCAGCTTTGCCACGGCATAATCTTGGCCTCCATGGGTTAGCAATTAGCTCTGCACATCGAACATTTCCAAAGCTACTGGCAACACCATCTGCTGTAATGATGCTAATGCAGTTATGCACGCTGCTCCGCGAGGTTCTCGGTAACACATCGGGATGATTTTTTCCAAATATTCAATTTCATTTTCTGTAATTTTCAACTAAAAACTTCCCGCAGAAGAGGAACGTTAAAAATGCCTGAAAAAAGTGACGGTAATAATGGTTCAAACCCCTACAGAGAATAAAAACTGGCGTAACTAACCCTGAAATGATGCTACACGAGTGTGCATATTACACTTGAGGGTTGATTGGTATGGGCTGATGAGCGAATGAGATTCTTAAAATTGAATTGCTTTTTGTCGCAGTAAATGCAGACGGTAGGTTTAAAGGCTCAGTTGTAAATTGGTAGGTGGATTGGATGCGTATATAGGATTGCGGCTGTTTCTCCCTCTGTCAATAATTTGGACGGTTCACCCTCACCGAAACAGAAAACGTCTTAGTGAATGTTCTGAAAGTCGTTCATTAAGTATCTCCACATCACCAATGCTCTGGCACTTGATTGAAGGATAAGCCATAGGAGAGTGAGTTTGCCTGAGGACCTGTCATCCTACACACAGGTGGTCGCGGACGCCAGAACAACTGGGGCAAGGGTAAATGAAACTGATATAGATAACCGGACATTTTCAAAGACAATCTCACCCAAAGGCTATGTGATGTGATCTCATACTTCTCACGACATTATATTATCGATTGGAACTGGATGTGCGGGCGCCTGTCGTTGTAAAATTAGGTGACATAAGACAGAACATTGGATTGTACAGCATGTTTACGGCATGTACGGTATTTTCCAATCCTTGGGCGACTTCAAATGATGCTGCATCAAAGCAGCGCATGCCACCCTGATGGATGATCAGCAGCATCAGCGTACCGCACTTCCTCCGGTCGCGAGGGCTCAGCGACATCTGTTAGAGGAAGCGGAGAAAGAACAGAGTGGTTATGACTGTGTGGCTCTCGGAGTCCACACCACCTACAGGACTGCTGGAACATTGTGAATCCAACGCAGTAGTGGCGAATGTACTACGTGATGGTAACTTCCATAAAAAATCGCAAGAAGGTCAGGCATTCTTCAAGAGGGGTGGGAGTGTGCCAAAACGGACGCAGACACAATAGATGTATTAGCAGACACATGTGAATAGTTCAATCAGATACCAATTTATCACGTTTTACAGGGGTCGAGATTATCATAAGAATATATTGGTTCCCCTGGGCAAGGATATGCACCAACAGTGCGCAGGAGCTATTCTTTATCAAGAGGCAGACATCGTTTGTGGAGTATTTTGGACCATGAGTACTATTACAGTTGCTCCAGATTTGGGAATTTCTATAGAAAAAAACTCCCATGGGGTGTGAACAGCAGTGATGCATGACCTCAGCTGCTTATTTCATGAAAGGAATATTTTCAGATGGCTTTTAATGGTAAACTGTTTTCCTGGTGCATTCTAATGACCTAGTTGTGACATTTATCCCAAAGGGACACAAATATTGATACCACTTTACGACCTATCTGCCTTTCGTATCTTAGAAGCAAGGGAACTCTGATTCTTCTCAATCTACCTTTAATTCTTTCGTGTTATCACAAACCTCATAGTGAGAGACTTTCATCAACCACATTACAAGTCAGGTAGACGTGGTAGACCTGCCATTTTATATTGCAGGTGTGTCCACCATCTGTCAATGACAATAAACATGTCTATATCATCAAGTCGGTCTTGAAGAAATCTCCTAATAAAACAGCTACCAATACAAAAACTGCAGTCTTTACAGTTTCTCATGTTCCACGTGAATTTCCCTCAATAAACTCATTTTGGCCAAAACTCACAATCAGGTCTACCAGTGTCCGACAAAGGATATCCGCTCAGAAGATTCAGATGATTTAATTGATGTTGGCAGAGGAGATGACAGAGGCCGTTCCACATGACTAGGCTAGTGATTTCCCAGGCTATTTATAGTCTGTTTCACAATAGACAGACTTGAATTGACCATTCAGGAGAAGATGCTTTCCCTCTAATAAGTCTGTGTAAATAGTAAAAGTCTCACGTCCATCAGATGCTGACAAACATACAGCGTTCTCCATTTACAAAAGCAAAAGCTTTACTGCTTAGCCAGATGAACTCCAGTTTGCAAACGCTAACGAGGCCGAAGAGGCATACAATGTAGTGTACTTTCAACAGTGATTGTGGATGAAGAGTCGGTCTCACCTCAGTGCGATGAGGAGTCAGTTGTACGGATATCTATCAAGAAGCCAATCAGGTTAATTTTTACAATGCAAGGACAGAGCCTGCAATTACGCAAAAGTGCTCTTGTACTCCTCAATACATCCTAAGAAGCGTACAGTAAATCTGTGTCATCATCAACACACTCTGAGAAAGATCAATGCCCAATGACACAGAAGTCTGGTCACAGCCATAAACTGAGTCATGAAATGAACAACACAATTATTGCGAGGGATGATGTCATGTTGGTGACATTCCCAGATAAAACAAAATTAACTGGGAGACGATGTGAGGATGGAACAATGGCATGACCCAGGTTAGGACAACAACGTTGAAGAATTCTATCCGACCACTTGAATAGCGAGGAGTTCTGACGGCAGAGCCTGACCATTGCCCTGCATCCCTTTGATTTGGAACAGAGTTACTATCAATCAGGTCTAAAGCAGCCGGGAGATGTCTAGGTCGAAGAGGGAAATCATTGGACAGTTCACTAAGCAGCTGATTGAGTGCTTCCAATCACAGCTACAGCTGAGTGGTCAGGTTGTGGCTTGATTCGATCCAGGCGAATATTTTGAAGGAAGTCTATCCACACGAGTGTGGTCTATTCACTGTCAACCGTCAAAAACGTAGGCCCCCTATTTTATATACACCATTGGGGTAGGCTCGTTATGCAGGTTTCTTTTCTCTTAGAATTCATTCTGCAGAAACAAAAGGGAAATCTCAAAAAGTTGCTCTGTAGTCGACACATGCAGGTTGTATGTCAAGGCTTCAGACGGCACTGAAGATGTTCTCTTACGAAGAAGAAATTACCCTGGGAAACAGAAAATCTATTCGAAAGTTCTTTTCATAAGTTAAAATGGTCCATCTGGTATGTTCCCAGATTCCCAGGGAATTAATTTGGGCATCTCTTAAGGCTGATTCAACATTTGCAACAAGTCTCGAAGAAATAATGTATCCTTGAACGAAACTGAAAATTAACTTTTTTCATTTACTATATTAGTATTACTCTCAAGTTCAGGAATTGCAATTGATGGATTCAAATACTGTCTTTTTTCATTCAGTAAAGTTGAAATTGACTTCTTTCTATTCCATAATCTGTTGTGTTTTTCTCACGAAAATGTACAAAGATCAAGTTTATTTGAAGGTGTGATAAAACTGGCTCTGAAACTGCATAATAAAAAATCATTTGACCAACAATAGGAAACTAGATTTAGTTCTGAACTACCACTTAAAATGAAACGTTACTCCATTGTGCTTGATTTAGATTTCAAGTCAATGCTATCCATATAAAGACGTTATCATTCATCAGAAATATCTTTACATGCCGGTCACTTTACTGGTGGTGAAATTACTAAATCAGGAGCGTTTGGCTGTTACAGGGCTCTCGGCTGTAGTATGACGTACTCGACAGTGTTAGGACCGCACTCTGCGCTGTGATATTAAAGACTGAAGTCTACAATCATGTAGTCACTGGTTTCTCTCCCTCTCTCTCTCTCTCTCTGATGACGTCACGGACTAGTGGTCTGGGTCGTATCGTGAGAATGAAGACATGGAAGAGGGGCTAATTGGCATGTGACAGCCATGATAGCATGTTTCATGTGTTTTTTGTGTATATGACGAACAAATTCTCATAATCCAACGCTCTCCCACCTGTCCTGAACTAAAGAGACATGTCCCGACAGTTGGGCGAGTAGGAGCGTGGTTGTATTATTGGCCAGCAGGTGGCCAGTTTTGGACGAGGTCGCGGATGATGGTGGATAGGCCACCGCTCTGCTCTGTTCATCGACCATGTAGTCCGGTCGCAAAACCCCGATTTTGGGCTTAGGTGTTTCTTTTTGAATAACAGCATTTTTTTTCCAGTTTTCATACATTTGGAGGTTGTGGAATCGGAATTCGTCGAGTGCCACCTTGGCACCCTTGAGCGTTTTNTTCAAAAGTTAGTTGTACATCCGGTCTCAGTTCTCCTGTACAAAGTTCAAATTTTGACCCAGTGAAGTGCCAGTTCACCTTGAATCAACCCCAAATTTAAGCATGTTCCAATATTTTGCTGAAGTGGGATTTTGGATATGTTATTCCCAAGACAAAATGCTTTCAAATAAAAGTGGTCCCGTTTCTTTTGCAGTTTTTTTGAGGTTGGGCCAAATTTGAGCTATATTGACTGGACTATGTCCCGACAGTTGGGCGAGTAGGAGCGTGGTTGTATTATTGGCCAGCAGGTGGCCAGTTTTGGACGAGGTCGCGGATGATGGTGGATAGGCCACCGCTCAGCTCTGTTCATCGACCATGCATCGGCGATTCTTTGGCGCGGAATGGCGGCGGCAGGCCTAGGCTATGTCGTCGCGGTCGTAGGATGTAGGCCTACCCTCGTCTAGTGTAATCTACGTAAGCCGCCTAGGCCCCTAAAATATAGACGTCTACATTGTATCTAAATCTGATTCTGACCGAGTTGCCCCAGAGATAGGCAAGGCCCTAGCTGCCGACGCTCATCATGCTCATGACGACACCACCACTACCCCCCACCAGCATAGGTCTAGGCCTACCGGTACGAGGCGCATGTTTTGGGCTTGTTCGAGCCGAGTCTGCTCCTCTTAATTCTTGGCCTTGTCTAACATGTAGGCCTACAATGTAGGCAGCTGAAAGCATGCATGCATGCAGACAGGCCCTTTGGCACTATCATTTTCCATTACCGGTACCGGTAGGCCTGACACCTCGGCGATGCATGCAGTACAACAGGAGGTAGCCTACAGCAAGCGGTACCGTATTTATTCTGTTAGTCGAGAGTTTAAGAAATCGGTCCGGTAACGATAACACTAACGATAACGCTATTTCTGCCGTACATTTGCAATGTAAAAAATTACGTTAACGTTAGTGTTATCGTTAGCGGGACGATCTCTTAAACTCTGTAGGCCTAGTATTACCGAAAATTCATACGCTTGCTTATGAATTTTTGGTATTATGATGAGGATATGTGATCAACAATGAAGTGATTAGTTTCTTCCTTTTGCTGTTACAAATCGTATCATACATTCATCCACGATCATTCTAGTCACCATTTCAGATTAATCTGGCTGCCAAAGCACCCAAGATTGCTGATGCTGCTAGAAGGAAGTGTCTTGTGAAGAACTCTCTCTTAGCCAACACAACAGGAATCATCAACTATCGAAGTCAGAACAGAGCACTCTCCGCTGCAGCATGCAGACAAATGATTTGTTGTTCTCTTCCACATATTGTACATGTATGCATATTGTATGTTTTCCAGAATAAAATGTAATTCATTCAAAATTGTACCAATGCTCTTCGTAATTTACTTATCCCATCCAACCATGCACATTTTGGTGCATAAAATTTGACATTACCCACTACCCTTCCTCTAACACTGCGGTACCCCTTACCGGTATATCAAACCTGCATCACCCAACCTATGCCGGCCAACTCATCAATATCATCCCCTTAGACTTATAACAATTCTTTCGTTGCAGGTTATACAACGAACTGAACCAACCTTCCGATCTCATCAGACAAGTCAAAGCTGCTTTCCACAAAGACCACCACTTCTCCCCGGGCACTTCTCATCATATCAATGTCACATCCTAAATCAATAAACGCTATTATCATCAGACTTTATTCCTCTTTCTTCATTTTTTACCCGATAGGGCTTATACTCTTTATCAACAAGCACCAACAACCAGCGCTACCAACAAAACCTCATTTTGAGCCCTGTCCCTATGAAATTTTCAAAAACTCCATGCTCACCATTTTGGCCTATCTTCGTTGAACATGACTCCATTGTCACTTCCGACGTGAACCATTTACGCCGCGAGGCTTCTTAAGACCGCTCCATCTCAATGGGGCGGTCTTATTTTTACAGAATTTTTACTGAACTCTCTCTCTCTCCATCCAATCTGTGGTTTCTCTCCATCCAATCTGTGGTTTGAGCTTGATAACTCTCCAAAAGTAATTTGTTATCGCGGCAAAGGTTTCGGGAATTGTATATATGCATATTAAACAGAACCTTATTGTGAAGGGCGGGAATAATCGGCATTAAAAATGCTGACCAGGTGAAGTTACCCCTAATTTTACAGTTAAAACAGATAACAAAGACAGAAATTATATTCACGACGTGAATAATCCTTTATTGAAGCAACCAGACTATAGAAAATTTTAGTCCATGGTAATACTGTATACAAAACCCTGCAATACAATTACTGCAATATGGGGGTATCATTTCCTGTTGCTTTCTTACATGTTGATCACAATCTAAAAAGTCTACTGCCTATCCTCACATCAAGGATAAGAAAGTCAACAAATTTCCTTTGGCAGCCAAAGCAAAGCCAAAAATATCCTAACTAAGGAGATAATCTAGATGACATACTGCCAACTCGGTCTCCAAGAGCATACTAATCATCTTCTTCAAGACTTGATATCCGCCAAGGTGGATCTATTGTCACAGCAGCAAATTATACAATCGGAACACTTCCGTCATCAGACCAACATGAGAACAGACCAATTGGGTTTTGTCTGCTTGTATTGATTTTGAGGACAGAAAAGATTCGTTTGCGGATCCTAAAGATTGTGATAAACTCTTTTCACACTGCATGTACTTATGCCATTAGGAAATCAGACCCATGTATGATTATACTACCGGTATTATGCACATTTCCACTTGATCAGTTCTGAAGCTACTGAACAAGTTAGGCAATCTTACTCGGTATTGAAGTAAAGAATACTGGAACAAAAAAGGGGAAGCAGGCACAAGAATTTCACAACAATGGCTTGATCACCGAAATGTATTCTAAAGGGAGTTCATAAAGGATGAGAATAAAAGAAAACGTCATCTGATAATGGAATTAAAGGAAAAGGCAAGATTGCTGCCCAAAGTGAGCAGCTTACAAAAGATAATTGAATGATTCAAGGTTATAACCTTGGGGTGTTTGCTTCACCAAAAGCCTTGATGCTTCAGTAGGTCACTGACAGGAATTAAATCAGCAATTCCGAGAGATTTGCATGATGGGTTTAATTGTAGTTGGTTGTTTGCATTGCACAGAGATTCTGGGACAAATCCTGGGAGGGGCCAACGCGACCTTGCATCTATTCAGAGGTTTTGGTTTTTGTCAGCCTCTGTTTGATTGCTAAAAGCAGGGCACCATGACTGTGCATTTGAATGCTTAGCGACAGTCCCAAAGACTGAATCAACTATGGCAGTGAAAAGGACCTATAATGATGTGACCGTAGCTGGTCATAGCATGCTGATTACTCAACAATTGCTGAGTTCTAAGGAACAAGCCATCATCTGTGTCACAAAAAAATGCCAAGCAAGAATATTTTTGCAGGTCCTACAACTCAGAAATACTAGTATAGCAGCAGACGAGCAGAACATACTTCCGGAAAAGAGTTTTCCTCGTCTTCCATTTCTACTTTGTTTCTTCCCATTTCGCTTCACCATTTTCCACTCTTCCTCACTCCCTGCCAGTTGAACATCCCAGGAGATGTTTAAGATTGTCCCACCTCCAGAGGGGCTTGGCCTGTTCAGGCGATCTGACGGATCTGCTGGATAAAACGAGCCCGGGTCAGTCGATGATCAGTGTTACAAATCAGGTTATTACGCTGCAAATGGAGTAAAATGGAATCGAGTGTAAAGAATCTATTTTCACGATGGTTTACCAGATCGTAAAGAATATCTTAAAGTTCATTTGCCTTATCAAAGTGTAACATAATGCCTTTGACTAGAATGATGGAACTGCGTGATATACGTATATTACTATAGCCCTTCATCTGCTGATCCTCATGTGGCCAGATGAGGACAAAGGCTTTAACCACCGATGTTTGTATCAACCACATCAACTGAACATGATATTTCCCATCATGACTGCATTGTTCATGTGGACTTTGATAATGGCAGGTTCAAAGATTTTAATACCGTGGTAAATTCGAGTGGGTTATATTATTTGAATAGATATAAAAGTGAATGAGACCTTAATGTTGGTGAAGCAAGCTCGATGTTTGATTGCCTGGGATACTGTGACAATGCTTCTGAAAAAGTGATATGACTCATGGGCATCCCATATGGCATCCGGTCCGTGTATGATCAGTCTCTGCCGCGTTTAAGTATTTTTCAAATAGACTGTTTGGTTTTTGATTCACATGATGGATTGGAACACTGCCTCAGGTTGTTTGGTCAAGGAATTAAAATTGAGATTACAAGAAACCCTTTTATCTTGCATGGGAATCACTTTCAAACGTTATTCAGGTTGTTGAGATGCCCGAACGGAGTATGAACTAGAATTGTTGGTCATTCGCAGCCAATTTGGAGCTTTTTAAAAACCATTTTTTTGCACTGCACATCAATGCCATGTCACATCCTATCAAATTAATGTTAACTTTCTAATTGTAGTATAACTGCTACAGTTTAAAGTAAACAGCATGGCCCTTTGAACTCCCGATCATATCCTTAGGTGGTAAAAGTTTCATGATTCATACCTGTATTTACTGAGGTGATAATCCATGACCAGACACTAAGCTGAGCAATTTGGGGTGACACTCCTTTGTTTTATTATAAGACAACTGAAATGAATTATTTGATGACTATGTGGTGACTAAACCATTTGGACCCTCATTGTTACAGCAATGGATATTTAGTCAGCATTTGTCACAACTGACATCAAAGGCAAATTCAACTGGATGATTAAGGTGTGGTCTTGAATTGCAGGTCCCTAGCTTCGATCGTTTTCGTGCCATAACATATAGAATAAGAACCCTTAAAAGCTACTTCTGAACGCATTCTGAGGGAGGGAGGCGGAACCACAAGTGGGACAGTTTGATTTCATTTGTTTTCAAGGTTTTATGTCAAAATGTAGTCAAAAATGTTAATCCAGGCTTTTCAATCATGTTGCAGCGGTTTTCATGCTAAAGGCTTCCTCAATCGCGAATAAAGGAACATTTCAACAAGGGCGTCAGCCAAAGACGATGTTGATCAATCAGGGCTGATCCCCAAAGCTAAGAGGCCACGTGGTCCTTTCATTTAAATTAAAAATAATGCGATGGTTTCTTTTGTTATCTGAACTTTGTCCTCCAATTTAATCAACCTTTCAACTGCTTTACAGTTAAAGTACTCATTGTGCTCTTTTAAAATTAACCCCTAACCTTGGGCTAGAGGATATCGCTGCTGATGAAAGTTCGTTGCCATAGCAGCAGGTGGAGGGCTGCATAAAACGACCAGTCCCAAATAGGAAAGATGTAAATTGGACAACTGACCCTCCCCTTCATCGTCCAAGCGAAATTATACACCATCTTAATGACAATGTCAAAAAGCTATCCCATCATGTGATACTATAATGATATTGCACAATCACAATTTTTCTATGTTTTCTCCAGTTTCCTTATCCATTATTTTGACATCTGGTGATACAATCTTTGGCATTGATCAAGCAGCTCCCCTCCCTTCCGTTGGAAAATCTGCTCCAGGTCTGTCAAGACTTCAATTCAGATGAGCTTATCAATATTCAAATATGCAAATAGCATAAAGGAAGCGTCATTCAGCCACTTTTGCAACACCATCACTTTCCATCTGTCACCGTACATGAACATCTGAAGATTCCGCAGCTTGCAGAAAACTTATCAAGTAAAGAAAAGAAATCAGTTTGTCAACACAATGTTGTTTTTAATGTATCTTTGCAAGTAAAGTGAAATGGCGTTCCATTCCTCTCTGTGTAGTGACAAACATGCATTATGTGCATGCACATGCTTTTATTTACATGAGCAGGAACTGATGTCACATAACTATCCCTAAAGCCTAACCTTTCTGAACAATGAAAGAAACTTCTTGGTGGTTTTCAGTGCTCATGCTGTTGTTGAGTGATCCACAAGTAAAGTGAGATGGAATATGACAGCAGTGAACAAAGAGACCATCAGCCCATCATCTGACGCTTCCTCGTAACAAAGGCAACAGTTTCATTAAGCTACTTGCGCATTAGGCAAGCCGAGATTAGGACAGATACTTTTTCACAATAGAGATTTCTGGAAAAAAAGCATGAGTCTCGGAGCTGTTTAATGCGATAGTCATTTGAAATAACAAAGGAGCAAAGCGGCATATCCCTTTGCGCCCGTCTCTTCCGATGTAATGAACTTAATTGATGCAAACTGCCTCCTCCTAGGACCTGGTTGCTATTTTCGTCTTGCTCCCAGACAAAGTTCCGCACAGTGGCACACTTATTGTCTGCCCATTGTGTGATGCATGCGCAGGATGTTTATTCATTTGGCCAGCTCTTGAGTTGGTATATTTGGTACCACTATTCGCCTGAGGGTGACAGCATCTCTTCTATTCAGTGCCAATCTGTCCAGACTTTGTCCATCACTAGCCATTCACACTTGCCTCAATAGATTTGAAAGCACCATAAATAGTGCGACAATGGGGCGATAGTCGTGTATGATGACCCATGTCAGACTGCAGAGATTGGGAGATTGCCACCAGCTGCTCAATGATGGACAACGCTTCTTTCATATTTCATAATTATCAGATTAAAGGACAGTCTAGACGTCGCTGAATTCAGGAAGGTTTTTTTTGTGTTAAGACGGGAGACAAAGAACATCCTTTACAGTGAAAGTCATCAAAGGTCTTTTCAGTAAAAGTACCCCTGCTCAAGATTAGGATTCACAAGTGTATTGAAGACTGTGGAAAGAGGGGCAACCAACAGTGCTTCCTCAATAGGCCTACAATTGTATTGCCAAGTATGAAGGGTAGCAAATAGATCGGAATTGGCAGTCACAAATCTCCTGGGTATAAGTGGCCAAAATAATGGGCGTTGGACATGTTAACAGCAGGGCATGATTGTACAACTTTGCAACTGCCTGTGAATTGGCCAACACCAGAGCACGCAACTAAAACTGAACATAAAAGAGACCCCTAGATGGAAATATCGTTCAAGAAAAACACAAGCATTTGTAAGCACTAATGCAAGAGATAATGGATTCAATGAAGCTTTAACTGTGGACATCATTGTCTCACAACATCTAATGGCCCAAACAATCCCCATGATGAAATAAGAGTAGTAGGTGGACAGCAGACTTATTAATGGCTAACCTCCTTTGATCTCTGTTCAGTGACAGCCACCTCTGGAAGGACATTTTTCATCCTCAATTGATAAGACAATAAAAAGAACCACCTACATCATCTACATACAGGGTGAGGGCCAACTTGCCATGAGACAGTTTCTGTTGACTACTGAGATGAATTAGATGAAGTACAAACTTGATAGGAGCCAAAGTGGGGCTGGGAGTTTGTCTTCTGGTGTAGCATGTTTCCAAGGGATTAACATTGAAGACGGAAGACAATGAGTTGCTTCATCGGACACTTCTGATGTCCCGTTTTACAAACAAAGGCCAGACAATGTCTGGTATTCACAGCTGTCCAAGTGATTATTAGCGAATTATTTCAGCGTTATTATAAAGGGTATGAGCGATTATTATCTGTATATTTAATGACAACTGTGAAAATCGTCATCAATTAAATTTGCTGGATGGTGGAAAGTAAATTAGAATACAATTACTCAAGTTAGATCGAATTAAGATCTACGTGTGAAGAGCGAACCTTGGAAAAAACAGTAGCCATCACACTGCAGGCCAATTTTCTTTGAGTTACTGGTACTTAAATTCATGGCGAATCACCAGAGGTAAAAAAGGAAGTATGTTTAAAAGACGCGATCCATTTCAAAGTTGATGGATACTTTATGTAAAACTTTAAATGCATTTAAATCTGAGGCTCTCTCAGTAGCATCAACCACTCGTCGTTACTTCAAACAACCATGAAACCTGATTATTGCTCCTGAATCCATTTCTGAGATGCTGAGGAAGAAACGATTTCAGATTCTTTGGTACAAAGTATTCAAACATCACTCAGCAGCTTTGTTTCTCAGTCTCTGAGACATGATAACAATCAAGCTTGTTTCCATTCGAGTGAACATATTATAGTCTACTACGTATCGCTGAGAGCCAATTGAGACAATTCAAAAGCAAGATCGATTTTTAATGCTGAAACCTATTTAAAGCAGTCTTCATTTATCATCTGAAACGTGGAACTTGAATCATTAAATTTCTTCTTTCTTGCTGATTGCCTGATGATTGAGCATTATTCAAATAATTACCTATCAGTTGATAATTGTGGTGGTAAAATATATTAAAACAACATAATGCCCCATTTAATGACCATTTTGTTCAATATTGCATGAATACAGACAATTAGCCGATGACTTCCGAGACCGTCTCCAAACAAACATGGTCGACCCAGTGGATAGTCATTGGGCACCTTATTCGCTAGCTCTCTTCCGGTATGACTGGAAGATCTTTAGTTCTCTGCATTACATGTATTTCATGCTCCACTACAGAGCTCAGTTTTTCGACAGACAACCAGTCAAGTTACAAATCTCCTCGTCATGCTGCTGAGGCTCCAGCGTGCTGTGTGAATGAGGTCCCAGCAAGCCTTAAGCCAATCAACAGTATAGAAATGTGTTCGTTAAAATCTGATGTATGATTATTGGTCATTCCCACAAAGTTGAAATCTGAACAGCTTAAATATTACATGAGTGACAATGTGATATTTGTAGTGGTTGAGATTGTATTATTTATCGACAATGTAATCGCCATGGTAACTTAGCAATTGACGGGTGGAATTGAGGTGCTGACACAATTAGCAACCTCCACCCTTGCCGCACCAAATGCCCCGAGGTCTAATTGCCCCAAAGACCTTGGGTGCCGGAATGTAATAGCTGAAAATTAAGGACAAGCAGTTCGAACAACAGCCATCTAATGGGACAGAGAATGAAGGAATGACAAGACTACAGGCCCTGTTGAAGAAACTGTGTACAGCTTCTTTAGCCACCATGATTCATTTATTTCAATAGACCTTACAGTTTTATGTAAGACGTCAGAAGTTTTTATACCATTCAATGGTCGGTGGCACGCAAAGCTGGTCAAACGGGCCATGTATGCCACAAAAGTTTACGTAAAATAATATTGTGCGTTTGGTGGTATTATATCATGCTTGGACAATGAATGGCAACGACGTGATGTAAGAGAACGAGTAGGCCACCATTTTTGTTGGAAAGGTCTATCGCCACGCTGGTGATTCAAACACAAAATAATTTTATTCGTACGCGAAGTCGTTGACGCATAACTAATGGTGCTTGTCGTATTCGCAGTTCATTTGGTAAATGGAAGGGGTGACGGGTGATTACATAATAAGCTGTCACCCCTTCTATTTGCCTAAACAACTGCAAAAATAGTCAATACGTTTAGTTATGCATGGGTAAAAATCGCGTAGGAAAAAAAGATTTTTACGTTTGAATCACCAGCGTGATCGCAGGCCCTCTAATATTGCGAGTTCTGCCCAACCCTACCGCACACAACTGGGAAGAACGATCCATGTATTTGACAGTGGCACTATTGGTCACAACCACTGACTCAAGAAGCAGACATACTCTCGTAGCAGCGGAGGTGTCTCCACCAACGATGAAGCACCAGTGTCGGTTGATTCCTAACCTGGATCATAAATACCTGGATATCGATTTCAGGGGGTGGGAGTCTGAGGCAAAATCTGAGCAGATAAATACGATAGTGTGGGTTCATCACTCGAGTTGTATCAGATTTTGTCTTGCTGCCCACTTCCTGTTTATCACGGTGTTGCCGCAATAGTATTCCCTGCGGCGTGTTTTTTTCTGTTTCAAGCAATATGAGCATTCAGGTGGCTGCCTAAAAAATCAATAAGAAAGCATTAAATATCAGATACTCCTATTGCTGTCTGGCCATTAGATGCAGTAATCGATCATGATATACCGGTTCAGGGCACAGCCTAGGGCCAACACCCTCCCCCCTTCCAAGAAAAAAGATTGTTTCACTCGGAAAAATTCTAAGGAAGCTTTAATGTGTTTTAGACGAGTTTGGCATTCGCATGTGCCTGCACCATAAAAAAACTCTCAGTGCAGAGGACAGAAGATTGAAAATCTGTTTGATGATAGAACTAACTGTCGAACTCTTTGTTGAAATTTCTTCCCTGGAAAACTATCAATTCATCAACGATTAAAGATTTCCTTTGTTGTATTCATCAAGTTCATTTCTTGATGGAGAAGTGTTTTCAGTTTGCACCTAAGTCAGGTATCTGCACCGAACCTGATATTTGAGACGACGAAAACATAGTAATTTCAGTCAAGTCAGTTGACGGCTTTGTCCAGCTTCGTATTGTATTTCAAAGAACTACGAACACGACAACGAAGACCTGGACGGGGAAAAGGAAGTCTGCGCCTGTAAAATGTATGCAGAAGATAATTAAAGGACGCAAAACACTCTGCACACGAATAAAAAAAACATATGGATTGCTCGTTAGCACAAGAAAATATGAGAGTCTGTGTCACTGTAAGTTTACCAAGTGATAGGTACAGTTATGCACTGTCCTCTGTGAAATTGCATTGGTTGGAGTTATCAACCTAAGGTGGAATGAAATTGCCTGGATACCAGCATCAAATGGACAAGTCTCATGTCTGTTTTTTTAAAGACTTCAATGGCTGGCTTTTCATTACACCTTGCTGCCGAGCTAATCAGATTTAATGAACTTGGCAGGTGGATTGCTAGTTAGCTCACAAATAGCAGACAGCTTTGTTTCATTGAGAAGAAGCAGTCGTTCTTATCTTGGATTGATGCGCAGTAGGAGGCTGATGCAAAACGTCTTGGAGTCGAAAAAATGTTTGAGTGCTGCGACAAAGAGAGCGAGTGGAAGAAATGCCTTGAGTGTTGTTTTTAACCATTGGGGATGATTGGAATGAGATGAAGAAATTATGCTAGGTTTATTTGGAAGAGATACTTTTTCAATTTCAAGTTGACTGAAAAAAGTGTTGTGTTGAAACCAAACACTCCTGTACACACGGAATCTTCAGTTCTATCCTAAGATACATGTTTTTGCCCGGATTGTCTGTGTGCCATGACTTAGCGTCACTAATCTTTGGCATGGTTTTCTATGGGCCAACTTTTCATGTATTGGTTCACGTATAGTCCCTATGAGTGATCGACCTTTATATTGAGCCCGATATGAGTTTGTAAACGTGATTTTCGGCACAAAAGTCTTAAGCATATCTCAAAATATTGAGGTGGCATGGGTTTGTTTTTATGCCTACACCCGTTGTTGATTAAAAATGAGGATTTTTCGCGTTTAAAATGCTTTTTTCGGGATTTTATGCAAAAATCTCTGCGGGGGATCACACATTTAACCTCGGGTTCAGGAGCGGACAACTAAATACCTGTATGATGCGCTTGTGTAATTACTGTGACCTCGATGTGGGGCAGAGGTTGAGGAACGCATGGAAAGCACAATGTCATGAATGTGGAGAGGTTTTATCTTGGTATGACGCAAGATCGGGTTATGAGCGTTTTTGTGGGGTGATAACGTGTGTGCAAAGAATGTTTGTTGACGATTGCGACGAGTGGTGGATTATAAGTCAGTAGCCGTGGTTACACTACATAGAAATCCCCGGGTTTTTTGACACCCGGGTCTAGCCCGGCTGTGAAAAATCCCTCCTGAGGCCCGGTGCCCGTCAACACTATTCAAATTTTGTGACGGGGACCTAAATTAAGCCCTCCAAAAACCGTTCGAGCTTGGGGGGGGGGGATTATTACACCGCGTTTTTAACAGGTGTGGACAGAAAAACCCGGGTTCGCACATGGGTTTTTTATGTAGTGTAACGAGGGCTACTGTTGTGGTGTATAAGATTAGTTATGGGTGTTTTGTTCGAAGGGAAGGATTGAAGGTGGATTTGTTTACGCTTCGGTGTGTAGCCTACATGAATCTGAATGCACAGTTTATAGGCCTACTCCATTGTCAAACCCTTCCCACGTGAACCATTTAGCCGCAAGGCTTAATGTATTTTCTTCATTTTATCAATCTTACTACATGTAGTAAAAAAACTTCGCTGCAAATATTTCAGAAGTGAACCTCCGGCGAAGAAGAAGCCAAGCTACTCAGATTACATCTAAAACACAACTTGACAAAATCAATAATGAGTGCTTTTATGGGCTTATCTCAGCCTAGTAGCGATCTAGAACTGCACACTAGATTTCAAAGGTGAGAAAAATACCAGAAGGCTTTTTGCCGATAATGATAATCCATAACATCCTGAAATGCGGAAAAAAACCAGACGGGTTTGCACAGAAAAAATATCAGCCGGATATTTTCGCACTGTGAATCAGCCATTTTTGTCAACATTTTTGTCATTACTGACGACCTTTGAGCAGTAAGTGGTTGAAAAAATCACTCCCACAATACCCCGAGGGGTGATTCAAATCACTGGAGTCCAATGTGTTAGTAAACGCTGGAGACGAAATCATTGTTGTGCTATGAGATTGCGTCAGTTGGCGTTGTACTGAATGGTAATGAAAAAAATATTGGTGTTATCAAAAAGCGTTGCTTTTTGGACTGGCTTTTTATTTATAACACTAACGCTTTGATGGTACATCCAGAACTTTCTTATCCATTGCTGCAGAAATAGACTCAACACCTTATCCAGAAATACAAAACGACACGTTTCAGCAACACCGTTTATCACCCAACCTAGCCTGACATGCCTGAGCTATATTTGGTAGAGGAAGAAACTTGAAGAAAATCCTTACGACAGAATATTATGGAAACTGAAAAGTGGCAGTTCCTTTCTCTGGCATTCTCAATGTGAACAGGAAACGAGAAAAATAAAACATCACCATGACAAACCACAAGAATGAGACAGACCATGAAAAACCCATTATCACTGGTATGCGAAAGGGTTCTCTTTTGGACCCTTTGAAGCTGGGTGTTAGACGATACTCTTTTGAGACCCGAACAATGCGCCGGAAATTCTCAGATGATATCATGACAACCACGATATGAACAGGAAAGGTACAAATAACAACAAAGGTTGCTAATTATTAGAGTTGTTTGTGTAGCAGCATTCATCATAAGCCGCCATTCATCAGCCCAGTTTGACACAACCAGGAATTCGACCCCCTTTATTTGAGGGGTCCTTCTATGGATGAGGGTCGCAGACAGGTCAGACGGAAGCAGTGATTGTGAAATCTCCAACAGTGGCAGAGGTATTCTTTAGGTGATTAGATTGTTGAGATGATGGGTTTCCCTCAGGGGCCATCCGCACTTGTAGGTGCAGTCGCATGTGACATTAATCCATGCAAACTCATTACTTGCCATGATCAAAGGGACTGCGATCATTTTTTACATCCAGATAGGATTAAACGATAATAACTTCCTCATATAGCACACACTTATATCCCTTTTGGGAATACACGCAATGTTATATTTCTGATGGATTTCTTGTGGGGCTGCATGTATTTAGCTGTCATCGTGTTTCAAAATAGCTTTTATATGACAAAGTGTAGCATGATGCTTTGACGTCCTCTTGCTGATGTTTGGAGTCAGTCATGTCAGTTCTGCCCAGGGTGTAAACTGGGTATTAGGTCAATTTCTGTGGGACAAATACTAACTGTGTTGTGAGGACGTTGATTAAATCAATTCTCGGGTTGAAAGATCAAAAATATTAAACTAATTCACTGATGAGACTTGAATTGGGATTTTATTTTTATACTTTTATCGAATTGAAAGAATTTAAAGAACAAATCTATGGATCTTTCAATGACACATGAAGAAACCGCGGGTACGAAGTTAATTCTTTCTTTGTAGACCATCAGACCATTGTCGCCAGATGCTTCAAAGACTACAAAATGTATCCCGAGTGCCGCATCTTGCTTCAAGACTTACGTCATTTCTCTGCCCTCTAGCTCCCTGTTACATTAAATTAAGAAACACAGGCAATAATGTGGTGAAAATAAACAGGCCAGATGGTCGCTTATTCAACAGTATTGACTGAACCACGTTAAATTTAACAGCAACATCCTACGGCAAATTATGTTATAACTCCATTGTTGCCTAAAGATGACATGATTAAATTTTGATTTGATTCATGCAAGTTATGCCCGAGGAAGAGAGTAGTGAACATACATGATCATCTGTGACAAATTCAGGCTTATTGCCGATATGTGTGTTTCTCAAAAAGGCCATAGGAAAAGATGGGTTTGTCAAATTATCATCAAGCGAGTGTATCTCAGCTCTGCAGATGGAACGAAAATCCAGCAGGCGGCAGCACTATATTATGGGGTTAAGAAGTCTTAAAATCCAAAAGGGGGCAGTACTGTATATGGTGTTCCTTACCAATCTCGTTCCCAGATCTACCTCATCCGAAGGTATCTCTGGCAAGGGCTACGACCTCACCAAAATTTCTGGTCAACCGCTGGCAGCGTGCCAAAATGTTTGTTTCACACAATATTTCGTTCTTCGATGGCTGAAAAACATTATATATGCCTAAAAGGCCATTTAATACTCCCAAAACACGAAGTTGTTTGAGTATTAGAGCAATTTCAAACGAATAGTTAGCATGGTTTGTTGCGAACATCATCGCGGCCTCTGCGTGATTCGCCTCAAAATTAGTAGATTGCGCATGCGCAGTATTCCTGAAGTCGTCAGCCCTTTCCAGTGGTGTTGTAGGAACGTAAACCCACTGGGGACGAGTTTGGTTCCTTACAAAGTCATAAATCCAACAGAGGGCAGCACTTTTACGGATAATTCATAGTTACCCCTTTTTCTTTGCCATATCACGTGAAGACCAACTGAACAGATGGAGAAGGTAAACAACATCCTTTTGTCCATCTATCGTCATACAACAAAATTCTTACAAATAATGAGCAACTTCAAATCAATCTAATTATCGTTATCAATTATCAGGACATCATAAATTGGAGACTGATCATTAATCACCTTTGCACCAACCAACACAGTCTCATTACTCAGACAATAATGATGACTGGTTATCTGGAGAGGTCTAGACATTCTGTCTGGAAATGAAAATGGACGATGATAATTCTCAATTTGTACATTGTTTGACATCCATGACCTCATAAACCCCCCCCCCCCCTCCATCGTCTTAATCTCCAGTCATAGTACAGCATAAATACACATGTCAGGTCGAAGTATTCTTCCCAGTACACGTAGATGTCTATTTGAAGCTGAGTGACAGACATAAAATGTTTTAGCCAGCAGCAAAACAAGTTTTACTACTGGTGCTAAAAGAGTTAAAGTCTACACTTTTAGATGTCATCTTCAAGCGAACAAAACAAGAGAGTGATCATCGAAAATTATTCTCTTCTTATAAATTAATCTGCATCACTTGGTCCATAACATGCATTATCCCCGAGGAAAAAAATAAGACACCAGCCCTTTAATCAATTAACCCTGAAGATAGGTCTTAATTAAGGCACGCTGACGAGGCACAAGGCTCGACTGTCCTATTGAAGTATTGGCATCATGTTGTGATCCAGTACTGTCATCTAACCAATCGCGTTGACACATGACCACGCTCAGACTCCCCGCAGCGCTCTAATGCAGTGAAATCAGACACTGCTAAAGACAAAACAAATTTCATTATCCCGCAATCGAAAATGACTAACTCTCGCATATTATTGAAATCAACGATGCAGACGCCGTCTGTCTCGACGGTGGGTTGCCTTGTAGTCATCGTAGGAACCACAAGGTAATAATACAAGACAGTTAGGTTTGATCAATTGTCGAAGAAGAACTTCAAACAAAGTAATCTACTAGTACGCATAAAAGAGCTTCCTAAAACTGAAAAAAAAAGTTCTTTGTGTGTCTCATACAGAAAAAGACACATGTAAAGGCTTCCTGATGCCAGACGGTGNGTTAGGTTCTTTTTCGACACAAAAGTGATGAGTTTCACCGAACTATATCTTCTAGTGGATGAGTCAAAGTAGTCCGAAAGTAGATCCAGGTGGTTCGGTCGCCGCATCACTATCCCAGCTATAGGTGGGGGCGCAATAAGATATCCAAGATGGCGGCGGTGATTTTTCCTCCGGGACTAAATCCCAAACCAAAGTCTCGCAATATCTCGCGGGATTTGGTCCCGGTGTTCCGGTTGCATCTGGTCCATGTAGGATGTCGACCTGGCCGGAGGTGTTTGTATCTGTAGTGAAAAGAGGGACTACAAGGTCCTCATCTAGGCACCACATCAGTTGACGTTTCAGAGATCCCCTGGTTCACCTCTCGCTATAGGTAGCAGCACTGTACAGTGATTGATTCCCGTCATTTGTGCTAACACCATATCCTAGGTAACAGCATGAAGTAATTATTTGATTTGTCAATTCATTTGCATTGTCTGATTTGGTAAATCAGACGTCTGCTCAACATGACCAATTGTACGACTCGTGTTGTGGTTGATTTATTATACATGTAGCTTTGTACTTTTGAGGTTGGTCCATTGAGCGGCCTAAAGCAGCAGAGATTGGAAAAGAAGATTGTTACCATTTCCAAGGCGATCTAAAAGATGCTGAATTGAAGATTTTGATGACAGTCTCCTTGACAGAAAAATTTGAATAAGTGACACAGTTTCTGTTTGCCATTAACCAACATTCAACACATAATATTGCTTTTCAATATTGTGCCACACTCTGACTGAGACAATGTTGACATTCCAGCATGGATGTTTTAAGTCGAGGAAAAAATTAGTACAGCAATACCAATAAGGTTCGTTCACGAGCGGGCGAGCTGACTGCTTTTCGTGTAAGTATATGTACGAGTCCCGAGATTAAAAACAATGTTGACTGCAGTAATGTAGAACTACTGCTCTTTATTTTTCTAGCTCTCCTCAGTCAATCTGATGACCTCCCTTATTCCTCTGCCAATGAAAACATCATGTTGAGGACGAGCACTGCAACTGAGTGCATGACTTCAATACTACGTATCTCCAGATTTGGCCATCACTACAACCTTCAGAAATGGGCAACCTCATCCCATTTTCTCCTCGTTCATCGGTCACCAAAAACCTTTCTGTTGCAAAATCTTTCCCGGCGATTAGTCAAGTGCCCTTTAGCTTCCGACGGTTCTTCAGTGCATTAATTAAATATATGGATCATCCATATTAAAGTCTATCACCATGCACACCATTCATTGTTTGAGGAAGTGCGATGAAAAGAAGATTCCTATAAATCAATGCACAAATCTGCTCAGCAAATATCAGCTACCTTTCTGTCGAAATAAGTTCAATCGCACCAATTAGAAACGAAGTGTATGAGTCTGATTAAAGTAGGTCAAATAATTATCCACGATCAATTCCGTGACATTTAATCTATGGCAAAACAAGAAATCTAAAGGTAACATATCGTAAACGTTACGATCAGTTTTTAGATACTTTTTCCGTATTTTCTGTTATCAGCCGTCATGAAAATCGAGTGTTGAAACTCTTACTTAATCAACCTGTGGAATTCCTGGACTGAATTCAATCTTTCTTCTCTGATTGATCCAGGTGCAGCATTGGTTCAGTTAGAATTACAGTACATTTTAAAAGCAAACGTCCACGACTTTTTGGACTCTGGAGTAAAAACTACTGGATGGATTTGCATTTTTACCACCAACTGTATTTCCAAGTTTCACCAAAATCCATCCACTCACAGTAAGAGGTAATGACAAGTGCCAAAATGGAACATTTTAACCTAAAAAAGCGGATGGACATGCAAAAATAAAGATATCTTGAATTTTTCCCCTAGTCCACAAATAACGAATGCACAGCCAGAAATGACAAAAACCTGCACACATACAACATGATAATATTGTTGGCGGCAAAATTAGGTAGAATTTGCTTTTAAATTGGATTGTAGTCATCAACTGATGGAGCACCAAAATGTTGATGCTGTACAATCTTTCAGGTCAAGTCCTATCGTTTTTTCAATTACCGGTACTTTCACTTATGCTGCCACCTCAGATTGATACTTGAAACTAATAATCAGAATTGCGTTTTTTTTATTTCTCATTACAATCAAGTGCTTCCAATACAATGTGACATTGAGAATGAGAAAAAGTATTCATTATTTTACCATATATGATTGAAGCGATGTAAATAATTCAGCTCAGATCCGTTGCAAAATAAGTTACCAATAAAGTTTGCACAGCTGCTAAATCGAAGCCCCCTTTCAAGTGTTGTCATTGTCCCCAGTTCGAATTAATCATATTCAATCTCAAGTATTTGTTTTAAGAAATAACACTTGTCTTTTGTGTAATGACGGAATTTTCTTTGTGAATGAAAACCATTGAAAGTTTAATAAGTGAAGAATCTAATTAAAATTCCAGGCCATTTAATTTTTTCCATCATCACACTCATTTCAAGAATCTTCGAGTGGTGTATTTGTAATGAAATGAAATAGGGTCGCTTGTTCAGGCAAAAATAAAAAACACAGATGGTAACTATGAATGGGAGATTACTATCACTTCCAGCAAACGCTGACAAGCCTTGCGGCGTATGGTTCACGTGGGAAGAGCGGACACTGCCGAATGGAATAGGCCCATGTTAAACTGTGCATTGAAATTCATGCTCGTAAGAAAATGTTTTAAACAAAGCGACCTTTGATCCTCCCATTCATACAATAAGACAATAAAACACTCATAACTACACTAATACACCACAACCTCATTAACTTATATAATCCACCACTCGTCGCAATATTCAACAAACATTCTTTAGCACACACGTTATACATGTACACATTGTGCAACCCACGACCAAAACGCTTGTAAACCCTATCTTGCGTCATACTAGATAAAAGCTCAATCCACGCTATCAAATAATCCACGTGTGCTTTCCATGCATTCCTCAACCTCGCCCCACATCGAGGTCACATTTAAATTACACAAACCCATCATAGGGTATTTACTTGTCTGACTCTGGACCCCGAGGTTGAATGTGG
>NMRB01000011.1:630727-723825 GCA_002633025.1 Notospermus geniculatus | reverse complement strand
AGGAGGACTGTGACGTTAGTGTATGTAGCAAATGCTGGAACCTCAGAAGGGAAGGTTCACATTACGAGTAACAACTTTGTTTAGCACTTTCAGCACATTGCAACAGAAGATCTCTTGATCTTTTGCCAAACTCCCTGACATTAGAAGTCATGACTGAAACATTTGTTTAAACATGGTACATTTCCACTGACAAGATGATCAATCAGGGGTCTTCTTACAAACGCTCACAGAATGGTAACAAAGTACTTGTATTTTATCGTGCTGACGACTGTAACTTTACCCTAGCTGCAGCTAAGGCAGACATGGGGTTGAAGATGGAAGACTGTTCGAGGATGCCACGTTGGAAGCAGTGTTGTTGAGTTATCGGAAGCCATTCTGGTTACCATCGTAACCCATTTCCAACTTCTGAAGATCACATGATTTCAATCCATGCTCGAACAAAATCCCCGGGACAAAATCAGGAGCTATGTTTTAGATTCCACCATCAAGTAAGTCAGTCGTGGATTATCTCAACTCTTGAACAGTGGCGAAGTCCATTACAGTGCCTTCAGTTTGGCTAGTGTAAACAGAGCCTTTTGGACGAGGCATAAAGCAACTTCCCTCGACCTTCATAAATTTATCCTCTCCACCACCACTTCTGAATCATACCAGTGCAGAGATTTCAATATGCTGTGATTTTTTTGTGCAGTTGATATATATACATATCGGCGATGTATATCCACAGTGGTGGAGTGTTTACATAAGAGGGGCCAACCAACTTCAGGGAGAAGTGATACAAATTAATTTAATTGGTGCCACAGATATCATCTGGCAATCTCCCAGCAATAGCTGAGAGGAATGAATTGCTTCATCATGTAAAATGACCGATGTAACAGGGCCGTATAGTAGCTTTTTTGGTCGGGNCCCCCCCCCCGCTAAATGCGGCCCTGTGTAAGGCCTTCTGAATCGAGAGTTGACGATCAGCAGTTAGTCGAGGAATTCATACTCTACGACTGTAGATTCCAAATGTGAATCGCACCATATTTGCATTATTAGGAAGACGTGATTCACTTAATGCCAAAGACTTGAACCAATTCCTTGGCCAAATAGTTTGAAAATGACAAGATGCATAATTCAGATCAACTTGGTTAAGAAGTTGTAATGTCCCATGTTTACTCAGCATCCTGATGATAAAGCGATTCTTGAGATTTCAATGAATTTAAACGATTCCTTCCCCAGGAAATTTGAAAATCAGTGGCGTTGCATATTTCAGATAAAAATCACCTCAATAAACCATGCTGTGTAATGCATACTAAGAGACAACATTATCCAGTGATGTGTATAGTGTTATTTATAAGTCAATCAAGTTAAAGCCATAATGTGATTTGAGGCCATTAAAGGCAAGCCATTTGACTCTTCCCCATCAAGATGTAAGAAATAGTTAGCGCAGAGAGCGTCTGAGGAAGACCATGAGAAAAATGTATCACTGCATCGTGACCTGACAGGAAATTACTCTGATGGTATCATTTTTATGTTTGGTTTGATTAAGATGTATGACACAAGTATACCCAAACAGTAGGATTTGGTATCATTCTCTCTGTTTTTCACTATTTGAACGAGGAAACTGCTTGAAAACCCATAACTAACTGCAAATTATTTGCACTAAATACCAGTAAAGATGTTCACTGATGGCGGATTCTCCAACAAGGTCAAAAAAGAAAGCAGACTTGGTGTTTTCTTTCAGAATTCTATACGTTTTTGACCTGGAATAAATGACTCCATCATATCAAAATTTGATGAACACAACTCACGAAAGAACAATGCCATGGTGAAGGAAAGAATCTTAATGTTTTCTGAGCTGTTATTTGTGCATTCATGAAATCTTTACTGAAAGATACCGTAATGCCATTTTTCCACCATGCAGAGTTTTAAGTACAAGATTTACTACACAAGATGGAGGAGAAAATGAAGTATTGTGGTTCCTATTTTGTGTTCGCATATTTTCACTTATGTTGATGTAAAGCTACCACGTACCCGAGGACCAAATTAGGCAGAGTGCGCCGCAGAGGTCCAGAGATCTTGCCTACCTACTCTAGTGCCGATGGAAGATACGAGGCAGTAGTAGTAACAAACACTAAAAGTCAAAAAATCCAATGTCCAGGCCTTTAATATGCAATGATGTCGGATTTCCTAACGTTGCAATGAAAGACGGAGGCGGAGTTCCAAACTTTGGTCTTGGTTCTTGGCTGGCTATTCCTGAACTCCCTCGCGCCTTGACCACTAAAACTACGCTCTGCTACCATATTTTAGAGCGCTGTGGGCTATTGCTGGTGTGCCACCCAGGGTCCATAAATCTGCCCTTCCTAACAGAGATGGAATCTGTTGTGATATTTTTTAATACTATATTAGTAAACATAAGCCAACGTTCACGAGAGCTACCCTAGCCGTTGATTCGTATTTTTGTTCAAACACGAGGAGTTGCTGAGAAAGTTTGTTAGCAACAGTTCGATAATGAAAAAAGTGATGGTCACAGTCGATCATGATCAATCATATTATTTCACATGGAAGCATGCCACTTTCAACTACTCGTGTTTGAACAAAAACATGAATCGACGGCTAGAGTAGCCTTCATGAACGTATGATTTTAAGGCACATCAACATGCTCAACATGCTTTGCTGACATCGTTTGAAAATAAGTTGATGCAACTTTGTGCCAAAGTTATACAGCAAAACATATCCTTTCATTCTACATGCAAGAGTTGGCTTTCGTAAAGTCGTAATGCTGGTACGCTGCGCAGACCATCCAAGATTAGCAAGAAACTTTTGATCACCATAAATTTTACGGATCACCCTCGTTGGGTTTCTGATGTGTTGTTAGTCTACATGGGTCGACTGTGAATTGTCAACGTTTTTATAACATACTGATATGCATTCGGTGGATACCTTGACAGGTTAGGGTAGTTAATATGTCAATCTAGCCTGTCAGCAGGCACTGTAGGTAGAATCCTTTGAATAATAATGACAACCTTCCATTTTGGTTTTTTTACAGCATGTAACCAACACAGCCCACAGAGCCTCCCAACATGACGAATGCCACAGCAGCGCTGCATGTACTGTAGGCAGCGCGATACAAATTAGAATGGTAGACATTTATAGGAAAAGAACTTGCGATCAAATAGAACTGAAACGTAAACATTGGATAAACTGTAAATTGCCTGGAGTCTCCTTCAGTGGACGTTAGCTCCTTTGCCAATGCACTGACAAGTATTCCAGCCATGTCAATAAAATTTCTGCTCCAATGACATGGAGATGTTCATGGGAGAAACACCACGATGATTTGCATCACCCTGTCATATCACAGGATTCCATCTTTCGAACAGTAAAGGCAATGGAAGACTGAACACTAAGAGAATAAATATTTGATTACCACTGGCATAGTCTGTTTACTGTCTGTTGTGATTTAGAAAATGATATGAAACGAAGTTCGAAAGACGTTTGGTTATTTTTTTTCTCATTTATTACACAAGAAAAGACAGGCTTAGCTGTTGACACATTCTTATGTTAAAAAAAAACAAAAATTGGTGCTTTAATTTGTTCTTTCAAGAGAAACGTGTATCAAGAACAAAACCCTTGGTTAATTCGGCCTCCACACCTCACGGTGGAGGACATATTGATTTCACAGGATTTCTTTCTTTCTATGGATCTCTCCAATTTTCGAATTCTGCACGCGGTTTTGCAAATACCACTGAATGGATCTCGCTCAAAGTTCGTCACAATCTGCAATATGATTGTCGCCATCGGGGAAAGGCTGGAATTTAACCTACTTGCATTATTAACCGATTTGGGGACGATTTTTGATCAAATTTCCCGGCTCCCCGTGGTCGTGGTGCACTCAACAATCCATGACGTCACTCGTGGCGGCCACGACCCAGTTTTCGCTGACGTCATCGCATAAATTATCCCAGAGGCACTGTGACGTCCGCAAGCATTGTAAAATTTCTAGGTCAGCCATCTGGCCAATCAGCAACCGAAATGATAATTTTAATAACACACTGTGATTCAGGTCAGCATGGCGGCGTGCATGTGCTCGCGTCAGTTTCTGACGGGTCGGCTTGGATAACTCAGCATGTTCAGTCCCATATACTTGACATATCCAGCCCCAAGAATGGAGAAACATGTTAAACTCTGGCACATCTGCATGGGTGGAAGTCATCAATTCGCTATTCAGCGAATTTAACATTTCTAGTTTCTTCTGTTTTTTTTCTCCGCATGATCCTCTGAGGGAGAGATGGTCGCGTTAATCAACTAAGTGAATTTTTGATCCGGAACACCCTGTACGAAGCACATGTCCTTCAACACTTGGCAAATTTCTTCACTGTTTTTTATTCGTCTTTAGTGACAGAGATGTTCACTTTCGATCAACTGCCTAATGGTGATTGATGTCACTAATTGGGTGTGTTTTCTGAAGGAATTCATCACATCCGATTCAGCGAGTATGCCAAGTCACACATCGTAACTAAATGAGGCAGAATGATACTTAGCAAGTGTCACTACGATAACAATTTAAATGCAGATGGCACCAATCACATAGAAAGAAGGTAAGCCTTCCTTTTTCAAGTGGAAATTTATCATGCAGAGACACAGACTGAAGATTTCACTTGAAGTATAGTGTGTGATTTTTTTCAACCGCTGAATGAGATTCCTTTATCGGTAAGCGTTTATTGTATGTACATAAAAATGGGAATGCAGACATTCTTGATTAAAGTGGTATTCATTTTCATTCAACCATACAGCACAAGTGATTTCAATAAATTTTTATATATTGAAGGCATTTTCACTGAAAAAAAATGTGAAAATATGATTTCACAACAGAGCAGGATTTGGCATGCAAAAGACCGTTCCAAGTCAGTTTCATGCGTCTATTACTGATTTGACAAAAACAGCTTCATGCCACTGTTTTGCCAAATGCAACTAATAATTCCATTTTACAAGAATGGGTTGGTCAATACCAGTGAAACCACAAGTAAACCGATAGTCAGTTGACTCGCAATCTCATTTCATCGCGAGAGCAACCTCTTTGTAAACATAGTCACCCACTATTGGCCAATCAATTCATGTCATGTCTTGAAAAATTTGCAACAAATGGCTAACATTTTCAAAGCTGATTGTAAGATCTAATTTTCTTGCATGGAATAGTATCTCCTGTGCAGCGAGTTGTGATCGAGGACAGGAAGATTTATGAAACTGGCAAGAAAAAGTAGATTGCTTTGCCAATTACGAAGTTCCTCAGCATCAATTTGGTACACTTCATGTTCGTGGACATTCAAACATTAACACCATACATTGAATGCACTGAGCACGGAAGTAACTAAATTGTCCACTCCAGCCAGCATTCTTACATCATTAATTCTCCCACTGAAATTCAAAATCTGCGCAGAAGACATTATATTGTGTTATTTCATAATTTGTTATTTTCCAGTCTCTCTGACTTCGTTACCAACTACAGTTTTGAATATAATCGGTTTCAAATAAGTTGGATAACATTAGTTTACTTTTCCATTTGCTTCTGTGTGAAGAAGTGTGGCCTGGCTAATGACTGATAAAATTGCGGTGGAATATCGTATTCAGGTATTACATGTAGTTAAAGAACAGAAGACATCAAAGCAACATACTCTGAAGGGAAATAAAGCTCAGAAGATAGGATACGTCAACCACTTGAAAATAAAATTCTGCTGGAGTAGGACCAGTAAAATTGTTTAAATTCTCTGTTCAGCAATGACAGAGGCTGGTGATTCCTAATTGACCCAGACCAGGACAGTTTAAAATGTCATCGTGGGAAATCAGAGATAGGGTTGACGTTAATTTACCAAAGTTAATTGTTGCATTAATGCCTTGCTGTTACCCCTGGGTACCATCCTCTTGCCGAAGTGCTCATTGCTATTTATTCCATAACTTGTTCTCCGAATGAATGTCTGATGGCGTTGATCCTCATGAGGGCAGGGAATGATATGCTGCGGGTTGACGAATTTACAAGCCCTTCTAGTAGGATCACATGACTCATCTGAAGCATCATGGTAAAAATTTTGAAAAAGACGAAGGGGCATAAGATGCAGGGGATAATTTAAAGTGAAGTATCAATATTAATGGAACAATTTTGTGCGTGCAGCAGAGAGAGACATGCAGTGCAATGCTAACTGGAATGTCACTATTCCTGATGAAAGTGGCTCACTCTATAGTATAGTGTTTTACAGTCCATGATAATACTTGATCATGTCCTCGTACGATCGTTTTGTTCAACGCAGTCGATAGTAAATATCGCTGATGATAAATGATACATCATCAGTTAGTTCTGTAAGCGTATAAACAATGGGTGATCAGGAAAAAGTGTTCTCGTCCTGAAAGGGTAAAGGTAAACATAAATCTTAGTATAGTGTAGTGCATCTAGAGTGCTGGAGTATGGTTGAATTTGCCTTAAATTACCGCGTGGGACATTGGAAATATCCTGTAATTTGTTGATTGCCATCTTGGGATGGCTCGACTTCGGTATGAAAGATGAAGTGGCACATCAACAACTCATCCACGAATCTTAATCTGTACTCTTACTGGAGAGCATTAGGCGGTAAAGTTTTTGTAATTAAGATGAAATTGGAAATGGAATATGGAAAGAAGGAATATTGTGGTTTCTGAATGCCTATTTGAGAGTTAATCCATTATTGGCTTCCTTTTTGGTAGCAATGAGGCATTGCCTTATGTTGGAGCAGAGGAGCATTAGCCACTGATTTTGACATAAAAAGACAATCTCTCACCCTCCGTGTTGGGAGAACATGATACCTATGACAGAACAACCAGAACCAAAATTGGATTTGGACAAATCCAATTAAGTTCATGGAGAATTCATTCTCCAATTGGCTCAGACCAATAACATCCCAAAGGAAATTAATGCTTATCCTTCAGAAGGTCATTGGTGGTATTGGAAAGTCAAAATAATGAGACAACTTTTCTAGGAGGTTTTCTTGGAGCAAAATTTTTAAGTAATGAGAATTAGATTATTAGCCCAGACAGCCTTCCGGAGTTCTCACCAAGGACCGAACGGCCCCTGCAAGATAAACTTCCAACTCTTGTGGCTAATTGCCAAAGCTAACCCTTCAACACCATAAATATCGTAAAGCTTAAGCCCTGCCATTCTTGTTCAGGTATCTGCAAAAGTGCAAGACATCGACATTCCATACAGTATTCTACCTTTAAGTACATGACACGTCTCTGAGTCTTATCCAACGATGACCAAAAAGACATTTACATGCAAATACTTATTCACTATAAAGGACATCATTCATCTTACCGATGTCCATTGTTCCTTCTAAGACCTTTGAGACACATTTGTAATGATGTCCATTTGTTATCATGTGTCATCCATTTGGTCTAGTACCAACAAGGGAGTGTTTTGACAAAGCATATTTAGAACTTGTATGGTCGTTACACCACTGAGAGCTACTCTAGGAAAATTGTGTTAGAGTAAAATGTCAACTTTAGTATAAAAATGCAAGGTCACGGAAAAGAAGGTCATCTGTTGGAGTTCCTGTTCGCACGAATTCAAAGAAAGAAATTGGACACTGGTACCGTAAAATAGTTGTCTTGCTTTTTCGCTCATGAAACAAAAATGTGCCAAGAAATCGACCTGCGTGTGTATATTTTGTTCTAACAATGTTGAGGATGAACTCCACTATATCTTTCTGTGTCATTGACTGATAGACGAAAAAACGCAGACTAAATAAAATAAACATTAAAAAAATAAAGATTGCTGTCGTATTAGCATTACAAAGTGTTGGCCACAATGAGCAATACCAGCACCAAAGAGTCAAATTAAGACACATGTGTCTGAAAATACTGTTTTCCTCGTTCCTAAATATCCGACGAACAACCCCAAAACAAATCGTCTGCTTGCTTCGGGGCAACAAAAGGAAGATATAGTTGGAGCAAGATAAGATTGACTGCAGGATTTATGGGTTGCAATGAGGCAAAAAAAAAGAAAACAGGGATTCCCTCTCTCGGAGGTAGACATACGATAAGTATTTTATTATACGAACTGTTGAAATGCTCGTGCAATAAACCCTGACGCCATAGATCAAAGCAAACATCAAGAGGAAACTCACAGAAACAGTCACAAAAAAACAAACGAAAAAAAATATTTCAGTGTTAGGCATTCCCGTGCTGCCTGAACATGTCCCACATTCTGGTCAAAAACTCTTGTTGATTCAACCCAAGGGACCACCTGCCAATGTAATGAAAGAGAGGATGGTAACACATAATCCCTGGAGGGGGCGCCATTCATCCGCCAACAGAATGGAGCCAGAAGATAAGGAAAGCAACCATTGTGGGGCAGACAGACGTAGGATTGATGGATGTTCAGGCGGCGAAGAAAAACTTCGGACCACTTGTCTGGTAGATTCAACCATTGCTTGGTCGCTGCAAGGAATGTCAAGGATTTAGTCATTGTCCAACTTGCTTCAGACATCAGTATCAGATTCTGGTTTCATTTTAGCTGCGATTATTCAGTCCAAATTAATGGGTGATGGTAATCTTCCGACTTTGTCAGTTCGCTCCTGCGTTGAAGTACGAGATATTACGGATTTTGCCGACCTAACTGTATGGACTCGGAGATTGACGACGAAAAGATTTGAGGCCTATACGAACAATTTGGTTTCGATCCAAGTTGGTAACGTACATGTAGCTAATGAAAATCTCAGAACTTCCTGTCCAGATTACAAGCGTTAACAACTTCTGACAGGCGACAGCTAACTTGTGAGGAGACATGAGGTGGATAATCATCAACAATGATGACTATAAGAAGGACTTTAGGACTGGTGAGGAAGACCTCAGCTTCCTGCACTGAGACAAAGAAAATATATCCTTCCAATGAAAAGAGACAACAGCAAAGTCANAGTCGTTATGCAATACCCACGGTCAGTGAGTGCGGTAGGCCTACTCATTCGGCATCGGTTATCCAGGCATTGCTTACGAATTGTGATGTAAACATACAACACAGGGGCAGGCTACACGTCAATCATACATGGTCAGCTCTATTCATGGATTCGAACCATGAGGTCAAAGTTATACAGAATGGGCGTGGCTTGAATATCCAGAACCGGTCTTAAATCGATGAAAGTAGAGTATATACTGTAGATTGACGTTTTTAGCTGCGAAGAAAGTTTGTTATTTTTTTATTTCCTAAATAAAAAGTAAAAATAAAAATAAAATAAAGTGCGCCTAAATAATAGCTGCGAACGAGTTTTTATTATTATCTTTTTTTAATACAAATAAAAATAAACGGAAAAATATAATAAAATAGGCCTAAATAAAAAAGTAAAATGTAAAAAAACGTGTTGACTGACTTGATGAATTTTTTTGACTCCATTATAGCCCTGCAAAAAACCGGGCAATCCAGTGGTCGATTCTTCGCAATGGTATTGATAAAAGTATCTTAAAAGGACAAAGTTGAATTGACAAGGGAAAGAATGGATTCAGAATATTAGATTACAACTCTGAGCTAAGCCTTGTCACCAGATGGATGTTGTGGGGGATGACGTCTGCCTGTTCATTCAGTAAGTAATTGGATCAATGAACCTGTCAACTGATGGTAAGCCTGACTTATTACTACATCATGTCTGGAGGAATTTGATAAACTCTATAGACTTGTTCAATATCGTTCAAGAGGGGAGGCGAATCAATCCTTTGGTTTGAACAACACCGTAACCGGTACGGTATCTCTCAATAGATGCAGCGGTGTGGATGGTGTCATCTTCTCTTTCGTTCTATTTTTCCTCCCGCGTACATTAAATCACAGACTATTGACCGTAAGACAATGAGGTATTTGGTACTTGGCTCTTGCTTCAATGATATCTCTTAAGAAACAACGAGACTTCCTTTTTTTATCTCTTCCCACAGCTCTCTCTGATCAGCTGGTCTGTTGTGCATACAAATGGATTTTCATTCACTCATCAGATGACTACAAATCAATGAGAATCTATCCAGAATAGATTGATCCCAGGAGATGCAATGACCAAACAGGAGCAACAGTTCAGAGACCCAAACATCATTCAGCTGTTAGATTGATTACTTTCGTAGTGAATTAATCTTATCATACCACTACTATGAAGCGTACCAAGCACACTTACGTCTTACACTACAAGCAAGAAAAAAGACAAACACTGCACCATCAAAACCCAATAAATCATCGTATTTAAAAATTTGTCATTAAATCTTATGTTTAATTCAATAACTTTATGGGAAATTGATTACAGAAATTGGTATTCGTGCTCTTGGAGAGTCGACGGCTAGTTAAGATAAGATGGTTTGGGTAAAAGGTTATGTATCATGTGATAGGTTATGTGTGACTTTTAAAAGTACATGTACGTGTCATGTCTCCTGTGTCGACCTCTTGTGTAGACTGTGGTGGGATCACTGAGCTACAACTATAGAGATGATGGTTTTTGGTCATTCCACAGCTCTAGTTTAGTGTAAAAGGTTCGGCTTGTGTCATAGCTTGATGTGAGGAGTTCATGTCGGTGTAGGAAAGACGCTCGCTGAGCTGAAGCATAGCAGCTGATCGTTTGATGTGAAGACTTTTCCTTCCTAGAACTCTGGACCGAGATTGGTGTTTCAAAGAAGTAAGGGGTTTCAAAGAAGGTTCAGCCTGGGCCGTATGGGATTAATCTCATGCCCGGCGCTGAGTCTTCTCGCCCTTCGCAGAATCTAAAGGAATACAGTAATAGATAAAGTCAATTTTAGCCATTTCACGAAACGTCGCTCTTGAGTCTAATTGGAATGCAAAATACGTGTATAACAAAGCCAAAGGGTTAAAAACATTCAATATTACAACTGTAAATGATACATATATCATGTCAGCCTGCCACCTTGAACACAATGAATGTATTCAAACAGTTGAAATTTAAGACTTGATGATTTGTCCAAGGCGTAACGACATTTCCTAAGCAACAAACAGCACTACAACAGCGTGCCGACCTCAGTCAATGAATCAAATACCATGTATCGATCGAACCAAAGTCAGACACATAAACGTCAATATCACAAAACAAAATCCAGCCCATAACCACCTATATATCATACTAGGGTCTCAACGGCAGTGGGATGCTGGCAGGGATAATCTCAAACATTGGCAATATGTGAAGCAGAAAATTTTCTCTCCGAGAGTGGCCCATAATCTATCTCCGTGAATCTCTTCAGAACAGTTACGTACCAAAGGGTAAGGGCAAAAAGGTAAACTGCCTCGTGACTTGTTCACCAGAAAATATGGGAATTGCTGCCTGTGACACCAGTCTCTGGTATGCAGAGATCATTATTCATGTCCGGTATAGATGTCTGTGATCGGCAAGAACCCAGTCTCATTCTTCAACCAAATGTCACTCTGTACAAACTGCCAAATGCAAGAATTGGGCACTCGCCACTCCAACCTTAATGCCATCTTCACAGTGCAAATTTGAATGCCACTGTCTCAGTTCATTGAAGTCTATCAGATTAGGTTGTTTGCCATTTCTGAGCTACGCATCAAGTGACATATCTGACAGGCCATTCGTCTTCTTTGAACCATCTCATCGCATCTATTTCTCAGATAAAGTACATCATTTAGCAGCATGTTTGATGGTGCCAGATTCGCCGATGGGACCTTATTCACAAAGCATAAACATATCATTCACAAAGCTGCCATAGGACCGACGAATCCTTAAGTCGATGTTTCATCTTCCATCCATAAGAGGTAAGCACGGTGAAAGGAAAGACACCAGCCAACCCATGAACCTACGATCCGTAAGGTGTAAAGCCCCTGTCACACTCTGGCGACTTAGGCGGGCGAATCCCCGAGAACTAGAATGAAATGGTCCATGGACCATGTGCTCACCCCTTTGGACATAACAGTGTAATGACAGAGAGAGGTATGTACATGGTCCATGGACCATTTCATTCTAGTTCTCAGGGATTCGCCACAGTGTGACAGGGGCTTTAGGAAGCTTTGCGAAGAAGGTCTTAGGTTACTTCCTTGTTCATGCTAATAGCTTGAAGGTGAACGCTGTGTCCAAATGGGCCGAGGAAAGATATGTACACACGAGCCATCAACTTTTACACCTTCCGATATGTCAAATGAAAACTTCCTTTGCTAGGACTCTGAACCAAGATTGGTGACATCAGTGACGTCGAATGTAAGTGGCTTAACAGAATATTAGGACTTTCCTGCACAACTTAGTTAAACATACTTTATTCAATAAAGAAAAGGTTTGGGCAAACCTTCTGGCGAACTTACAAGTGCCCTCGCCTCTTACAATGAATCAGCTACAGTTACAAACGGCGAACAGAGAGGCAGTATAGAATTATATGAAATAACAGATAAGGAATAAAATGAGTGGGGCTGATGAAAGAATGAGATAGCCTGCTCATAGCCGCTGGATACAAAAAGATCTCCCATAGGTAGAGAAAAATTGAATCTTTCATGCATTTGTTGCAAAAAAAAAACACATCAAATATCCATCAGCTCAGTGGGCAGAGTACACCACTGTGTATTGTTCTTGCAGTCCCAAGTTAAGCTATTCAAAATCAATTTGAAACCTTTGGATACTCGCAGGTAATGCGCCAGAGGAAATTGATAGCAATAGCCAAGAGTACCACGAATTGGCCTAGAGTTGAAGGATCCACTGGGGACTAATTTGTTCATCTCAATTACCATTCTTTTACCCGGCTAATCTGACCACTTGGACATTAGCCACTGTTTATGGTGAAAGAGCAGAATCCTTCCGCAGAGAAAGTGTTCAACAATCAATGGGAGTGATCAACACAGCATGCATGATTAACTTCACAATAGTTTCTGCACGATAAAACCAACATTTTCCATGTTTGCCCAGACAATCGGTGTCAGGTTTGAATAACAATACCAACCAAGGATACAAGGAACTTGACCGTCCATGCTATTTCCGAGCTGGCCTTATCTTTGTGTTCGATTGGTATTCACTCAGGACAGTGTCCGGTGCCTAATTGGGTTCGGCTAGTGTCCATTTCAGCATGGCCATGGGAACAATTTTAAGTAAGTATTATTCGCCCAACTGCTTCTGGCCATATTGATGGTGAAATTACCCACGGTGAGGGCATTGGACCAGCAGCCACTGACCGAACGAGAATGACCAAGACTACGAGGAAAGTGGACCGGCATTATCAGAAAGGGGCCAACGAGTAAAAGAAAGTTCTGATGACAGCACTGAAGAAGAGAATGCTAATTTAGCCACAAAAAAGCTGGAAATGATGTTCGTGCTCCCCTCCCGGCAACTACATTGGCCTTTGATGAAACAACTGCAGACAAGTTTAAATTGGTTGGGAATAAGCAAAGCGAGAGATGAAAATAATCGTACAAGTCAATTTTGGGAAATGTCATGTGTTTAAATCAGCACGAACACCATGGATACATGAACAATGAAAGAATAGCGTCAACATTCTTCGGGTGAAATCCATTTTGAAACATCCGGCTGAGGCACCAACAGGAAAAAAAATGTTTGCACTGGTGGTGCAGAACATGGTATGAGTGAAGTAATACACACAAGGAAAATGCAATGATTCATACTTTATGATGGTGATATCGCATTTGTGGCAATTCTCGAAACATGTCCCCAGCTGTTTGTGGATTTATGAATGGTGTAAATAACCGAGGAACAAAACCTGTTATATGAGGTGGAGGTAATGGAGTCCATGGTTGATATGACAACATTAATGGCGAGATAAAGAACATTAGCTATCTAAAGTGTGATGATAGATCGAAGCTGTGGTTACATGTGCCGTAGAGTAATCCAATCAAGATTGGACCAACGGGCAAGCAAGATGACGGACAGAATATGATTGAATGGGAACAAGATGAATATATGGTTGGCAAATGGTACAATGACCTATAAAATCTTAAGTCACATGCAAAAAGATTGCCTCTAGGAATGATGGTTTAGAGTCAGTGATTCCTGTCAAATGATATTCGAGAGAAATCTAGCGTACAGCAGTGAAGAGCGACTGACTGGTAACTAAGGATTTGGCACTATCAACCACTTCCCATTGATAGAGCCAGAAACAAGCAATGGGTGAGCAGGATGGATTTCTATAGCACCGTGTGATGAAAGCAGTTCAAAGGACCACAGAATGACGTCGATAGTTTGTGCCAAACATTAAGGGTGAACCACATCACGTGAACAGTCAAACATACCATGACAATTTCAATCAGTGCTTGTGAACAAACAAATACTTAATCCCGAAGATCAATTTTTCATCAACCAATTTTTATCAATCCCAATACATTTCATTGATTTATCCCACTTACTTTAAGCGGGACATGACATGCAAGTTGAATAAGGTCATAATCTGTTCAGTTCTCCAGTGGTGTTACTCAGATTGTAATAGATTTTACTGATTTTTTTTCATGCAGCTAATAAACTCATCCTTGTGATTGGAACACTTAGAGTGTCAGTTCGTTCACATTATTGTGACATGTTAGGAAAACATCAAGATTGAAAAAAGAAGGAGTGGTACTGGAGTTCCACTACCGGTACTTCATGTATATTGGAAACAACAGGCATAAAATATCTTGGGGGTCATTTTAGTGGAAGACACAAGCATGAAACAAGTACGCAAATCTGTTTACTCAGAGAATGATTTTCGCCAAGTAAACAGGTTTGGGTGTCACTGACCTTCACACTCTAAAAAAATTCTCGTCGTACTGACAAGCTGGAACTCGTTCTCAGAATATGTTAAATTGACAGAGTCTATCTTGTCAATTGACAAGTTTTTAACTTGTCATCCTCGGAAAAGAGACATCTTATCATTGAAACAACTACATCTCGTCATTCAGTCTACACAAAAATTAAAAATTATGCGCCAAGAGACCGTTATGCGGTAGTTACAAGTACTAATAACAGGTACATATGAAAGAAAAACTCTCCCAAATTTCAANTTGGCACTATCAACCACTTCCCATTGATAGAGCCAGAAACAAGCAATGGGTGAGCAGGATGGATTTCTATAGCACCGTGTGATGAAAGCAGTTCAAAGGACCACAGAATGACGTCGATAGTTTGTGCCAAACATTAAGGGTGAACCACATCACGTGAACAGTCAAACATACCATGACAATTTCAATCAGTGCTTGTGAACAAACAAATACTTAATCCCGAAGATCAATTTTTCATCAACCAATTTTTATCAATCCCAATACATTTCATTGATTTATCCCACTTACTTTAAGCGGGACATGACATGCAAGTTGAATAAGGTCATAATCTGTTCAGTTCTCCAGTGGTGTTACTCAGATTGTAATAGATTTTACTGATTTTTTTTCATGCAGCTAATAAACTCATCCTTGTGATTGGAACACTTAGAGTGTCAGTTCGTTCACATTATTGTGACATGTTAGGAAAACATTAAGATTGAAAAAAGAAGGAGTGGTACTGGAGTTCCACTACCGGTACTACATGTATATTGGAAACAACAGGCATAAAATATCTTGGGGGTCATTTTAGTGGAAGACACAAGCATAAAACAAATACTAGTACGCAAATCTGTTTACTCAGAGAATGATTTTCGCCAAGTACACAGGTTTGGGTGTCACTGACCTTCAGGTTTTCTTTTTATTTCAAGCATGGGGGTTGTCTAATGTGATGGAAGTAACGTCAACGCAGAAAAAATGCTATACATGTATGCTATATAAACAAGAATCAAGACATCTAATCAAGAAGTAGAAGGAAGCAATGCTCAACAAACCTAAACACATGGGAAACATTCCCTTATCGTAGCTGCCTTTGCAATTTTGACAAAGTCAACAATGCTTGATGAGGAAGCAATGGTCACTGCAGCACAGAGGCATTAATCAGATTAAAACAATTGTATATATAGGAGACGTATGATTCTATCTTGGGAGGTCTAACAAATTGATTATCATTCTCGACTTGTTTACGCCTTCAGTTCTACGCCTCTGGCAATAATGCAATTTTGCAATTGATTTACCACTACTGGTTCTTTGGTCACTCGGGTCCAGTTACATGCCAAGTAATAAGATTATGATAAATCTGTCTCGGTATTTATATGATGTCCCTTCCTCCGTGGCGAAGGAACTGACCATTAAGATAATAAAAGACAAAGAAATTGTTCTTTGTGTTGTTTTTTTCTGGGTGATTTATACTCTTTTTGTTGTTCCATGTGGTATTCTTATGGATAGCCACGAAATCACTCGAGGACGTCTGTTCAATTAGCAGTCGCAGCTGTCCTCTATCACCAGACAATCACCAGCTCGCCAAAAAAGAACACGGAAAGAAAGAGAGCTCTTGCCCATTTGTTATTGAGAACTTTATTAAGAAACCTTACAGAGTGGTGCTGGCACACATTTGAAGTGAAGTTGCAAAAGCTTCGCTGCCAGAAGTGTGCTCATTCTCGAGCTCCAACAAAAGTTATGTAATTTACATGCATTACATGATGTAATAAAATTTACATTTTGCATTACATTATAAAATAAAATTTACACGGAGATGGTTAGTTTACTCGAAGAAAAAAATAACAATATTAAATATCATATCATGTTCATGCTTGTTCCCCATTCGTTGGATTTGTAGACCCACAGCAACCTGTCCTGAAACGCCTATATCATCAAGACGAGGGACTAAGACAGAACATCGATGTATTACTTTGCCCTCTCTTAGAAAATTGGACGCAGAAAAAAAGGTTAATGAACTTGGTCCGAGTTATTCTGAAAGCTATCACATACTATCACATACTGAAGCGCACAGTGCACGTCTAAAATACCGAGAAATGTATTTTGACACCTTACAGAAATTCTCGACGACATTCATAATTTTTTTTATTTCAGAGCCCCTGAGAGTGAAATATGGACCACAGAGAAACCCCACAATTTACCAATTTTCAACGTCAGCCGTTTAACTCCAAACCACAAGACTACCACACCACGGGAGACCAGCTCACTCACAGTCATCCCACTAGCCTGATTTCAATATCATATAGGAATATTACATCTGTCGGTTTTATTTGATCTATGGACAATAATGGGTTTTCCATGATGAAACATGCAAATCTAAGTGCATACCTTTACATCAATGTTACCCTGGATTCAGACACCAGGCACAAAAGTGACATGATGAGTTTCGCAGTAAAACTCACAAATAGGTTTCTTCTCACATTCCGATATCAATTTGTCATATATTTTCTTAAGTGTCTTCAAGTGACAATGATGACTTGGTGTCATGCATGTTAGCAAGGAAAATAGTCTCTTGATCAACACACTGTAATGGCTAGAGGAGATTCTGCCGGATTTGATTTTCATGTATGGTGGCCGCCAGGGTTCCGTGGTCAAATTAACTTAATACATCATCAGTATTGTGAAGCTAAGTCAACTACAAAACAAAGCTGTGACAAGTGAAATGCACAAAAGTAAACATCATCAATCCAAGGCATCAACATGCAGAAAATAGGAATCCATCCAATTCATCAGCACGTACTATGACTGGTGGAACCCACGTATAGGAGTGAAATCCATCCAAGTCATCAGCATAGGTATTACGAGTGGTGGAATCCACCAAATCAACAATATGTAGAAGCTAGGGGCGAATCCATCCAAGTCATCAACATGGAGAAGCTAGGAGTGGTGGCATCCACCAAATCATGAACATGCAGAGGCTAGGAGTGGGATCCATCAAAGGCATCAACAGGAAGAAGCCTAGGAGTGGTGGCATCCACCAAATCATGAACATGCAGAGGCTAGGAGTGGGATCCATCAAAGGCATCAACAGGAAGAAGCTAGGAGTGGTGGCATCAACCAAATCATGAATATGCTGTGGCTAGGAGTGGAATCCATCAAAGGCATCAACAGGAAGAAGCCTAGGAGTAGTAAATAATCGATATGTAGAAGCCAGGAGTGGAAACGTCATTACCGTAACATAAAGAATCTGATCATGTAGAAGCTACAGGGGTGGTATCCAACCCGAGTTATCAACAGAAGAAGGTATATTGAGTGGTCGACTCCACGTAACCATCAACATGTAGAGCTAGGACTGAAATCCATCCAAGCCATCAACACGAAGAAGCGATGACAGTGGAATCCACCACAATCATCAATGTGTAGATGCTGGATATGAAGAAGGTATTGCTGGTTGATTCCACATAACCATCAACATGTAGAGCTAGGACTAAATTCCATCCAAGCCATCAACAAGAAGAAGCTATGACAGTGGAATCCACCAAATCATCAACGTGTGAATGCGAGGAATGGAATCCAACCAAGTCATCAACATGAAGAAGCGATGATAATGGAATCCACCACATTCATCAACGTGTAGAAGCAAGGAATGGAATCCAGCCAAGTCATCAACATGAAAAAGCGGTGGGATCCATCTAGATCTTCAGCTCGTAGAATTCAGTCCAGTGAATCCAAACCAAGTGGCTCCTTCGAGAATGGTGTCGTCTTGTGCTTGCTCTGTTCTTGGTCATTGCAAGAAGTTTCCTCCCATTGCTCGAGACGTTATTCACAAATCCCCTGTAAATTAAAGAGGGCGCAAACCCTACAGTTTGAGTAGAGTGAACAATAGGTGCCAGCAAGTAAACAATGCTTTCAGCACTCCAATAAATTACGAGAGCATTGTGAATTATGCCCGTTGTACACGGTAGGATTTTTTTGTACTAAAAATTATAAATGGGGCTCAAATGGGTGTTCACAATATGGCTTTCAGCAGGCAATCGGTAGCCTATGACCGAAATCACCCTTCACTGGGAGCCTCATTTATAATTTTTAGTACAAAAAAATCCTACCGTGTACAACGGGCATAAGGTCCTATTTGCTTGCACTGAAGAACTGACACAATGGGGCTGGTCCTCATAGGACAAGTAGCAATTATGTGTAGAAAGCGATCATACCTTAACCTATGGACCGTGTGCACATACATTCTGAATTTGTATTATTGGTATTGGTTTGTCTGTTGGACCCAGTGACTGGCCATAAGCCAGTGGCTGCTCAAATGGGACAACTCCTTGATTGAAGGCTCATTGAATGTGGTTGATTCCTTGTGGAATGAGGATCATGAACTAATGAAAGTGAGCTGAGTGAAAGCCGTGATTATGTTCTAAGCTAGTTTCAAGCAGGATTCCCTAACCCCGACCATAGAACAATTTTTGAATTTTGGGCCGTTTAAACCTTAGTTTATAAAAGGACGTCAGTTTTGGGTAATGTTCTCATCTTGTCCAGCAAATTCATCTCAAATTTACTGAAATTGCACGACGACAAATGGAGAGCGTGATCTTTGTGATCTTAATCCGTCTATCTCTCGCTGTGCAATTCTATACGGCGACCAGATCACTGTTACGTAGTTCACGATAGACAGTCCTCCCATCTAGGATAACTTCTCGTAACTACAATCGTAAACATGAGACGACGATTGATTTGTTGCATGATGAAACAATCATTTACCATTTTGATAGACGAAGCCAATTTTGTGTCAACATCTCCAGAAGGAAGAAGGGCGTCTCTCAAGTAAGGGCACAAGGACTTTGAAGGAAGCGGTGTTCACCGATAAAAGTGCACCTTCCTCGCTATCCAGTTGCTTCAAGTCACAGAGCTGTATCCTTGGGGTATTGGTTTACTTATAGCGTGCAAATCACGAACCAAGCAACGAAGTAAGCAAGGCCTGTGAAGAATCAATACGTTCTCCTCAACAACCTCTCATCATTTGGACAAGTTATTGGTCTCATTCCTCTCCAGTAAAGAGCCTCACAAATCCATGTGGACAATGACCACTTGGTATGCACTGCATTTTCACTTGTGGCTTCGGTTCCTACTGCAACGAAGCTCATTAACACCAGTATTGGTGGTCCCTGCCGTCCTATTCTTGCCCATCACTCTGCCCTGACCAACTTAAGGGACATTGATGAGCATTTATCAGTCTGATCACAATGATCATTGGAGACTTTTTGCTCCTTTTCAGTAAATTTATTCGCTTAGCCATCCGAATTACAAATCACGAATTGTCAACTGAAGCATTGCCTCATCGGAGATCGTTGCAAGACATCAATTGGTCTCGTCAGCTCAGACTTTTTTCCTCATACTTAAAGCTTACTGACCACCAAGAAAATGTCAAGCTGGATCTTACGGTGTCAATATAAAACAATTGTATCTCCCTTTAGTTCCATGTGATAATTATTCTAACACCAGCATCAGAGCTTCTTCACCAAAACAAGGACAGTTTGAGTCATTTCCTCAAATGTTTTCATATGATGAAAAATCATCCGCAAAAATCCGCCTAATAACAAACAATTGTTTCATCAGCAACATGAATGGTACAAATCAAATGCAGGAGATCTGAGTAATGACCAAGAGTGGCATCTAAACAGCCTCACTGAGCATATTGGTCAGATCTTCATCACCGTTACTGAGCAGTCGGACAAAGCTGACCGACTAATACGGGCTTTGATGGTGACCAATGAAGGGTATTATCTGGATGTGAATTGGGCCACCATGGAAATGATGCTTGCTTATCGGCAGTATCTTGATGGAACAGTTATTGCAGAAAATGCTGTGGTCGACCAGGGCATGTAGTAAGGCCCAATATTCGATACGTTACATATGCATTGATTTTCAGAAAGGTTACATCATTTCTCTCTCGCAATCTCAAGGGAAATGTTGTCTGCCTAATCAGTGTTCCATGTCGATAAGCAAGCATTTTTTTCTGCAGTATGACTGTACAAATCATGAGATGGATAGAGGAGTCATACTGCAAAAAATCATGTATACTGATGTTGTGCTAGGTCATAGTATCCCTGCAATGTCTGCAGAATAGCAATTTATCATATAGATGAACACTTACTCCTTATAAAAAGACATTCATCACAGTGAACACACTCCTGAGTATATTCCTTAAATGAAGAGAACATTTGAGGAATTGGTTAAGAAATCCTCATGGGGCTCTTGAAAAAGAGGCAGAGATCATTATCTCTGTTTGAATTCGCCAAAGCCAATATTTTATTAAAATCCCAATGCTCATAAAATGGGCAAGTGTGATCGATACCAGCTAATGTGATATGTGTGGCTGTCTACACCTGGGTTGTAAACCTACCTCACCCTCGATACTCATTCAAATTGCAAATCAATTTGTCTGCACCACAGCGCAGCGCGTAGCTCTCTTGTGGGAAGGAATCCTTACAAAGAAACAATCAGTTTGAATCAGAATAGCAACACTCTCCAATCAAGGGAGAAGGTTATCCCTTGGGGGAAGGATATTTTGAGATTTTTCACAGGGTCAGAATAAAATGGTCATAACAATGCCATAGCAGAGCTCTCTCCGCAAATCTTCATGACTTCGTCGTCTTTAACCTTCCACTGAATGTTACAATGTTGTAAGTATTGGTGATCTGGCCTTCTGGCATTCTCACCACTAAAATCATCACACTTTTAGCATTGTTCAATTTTGTCACCGATTTTTCGCCCTTTTCCTCTCACGTAATCTATTGACTATTGATGAATATTCAAAGCATTTGGGGTCAAAGCGTGTCCCGAATAAAGAAGTTTGAATTATTTCACCGGCTTGGAGTTTGTACGATTTTTTGAGAAATTTACGAGGTTACTTTTGAGGACGCCTTCTGATTGGTCATATTGAATCACGTGATCTCACTGAGCGGTACACCATGTTTCAGTTAAAATGGCCGCCATTCTTTCATCACTTTCATCACTTGAGAAGTTCGACGCGCTGTGGCACCATAACTAACCCTTCATCAGGTAAGGCAACATACTTTAACTTGTTATTTTATGTGTAGCAACAGTTTCCATGCCTAATTGAAAACTAAGGTGATTCAAATACGTAGATTCGAACAGTCTTGTCGAGCAATCCTAATCGATGCGTACACTCGCGAGCACTGGGGTATACAGTGTACATAACAAACATAGCGTGACGCTTTATGTGGAGTGTCATCTGTAAGGAAAGTGGCTTTACTCAGAAACTCAACAGTAATTTTAAAACATCGAGCTGACCACACTTTTTCGGCAGATAATGACGACCTCGAAGAACCTCGAGCCCACCACCAACCAATAAGATGCCTGGCCATTGCCTCACAACCACACAACATATGTACACATGTACATTGCTGCATCGAGGGTAGGAAGAAAATGAAACCAAAGCGAAGAGGTGTACATTAGCGCTATGTTTGCTATGTAATCTCACACATAACAGGAAAGCCACTCCGCTCCATGTGACGATGCACAAGAAACCGCTGTATCTAATTCCGAGTCTAACATCATACAGCTTCTGTCAATATGAGCAGGCAATTACTATACGTCCAGCAACAGCAGTGATTCACAAGAGCGAAAATCATGCCAATTCAATGTCTAACCTAATCGCAAATGTCCACAGCCAATAAGCGAAAGCACGATTTGCCTTATTCACTTCGATTGTTGGTATCGGTACGCCAACTTCACAACAACACATACCGTTAGAGCAAAGTGATTGGAAAAGCAAATCTGGGGAAACAAATCGGTAAATTTAATGAAAGGACAGATGAATATCTAGACCACTTTATTCTTCACCAATTAGAAAGGAATTGTCCACCTGATTGAAAGCTTTAAAGGCTAACCGTGAATCTTTCTTTTTTTCAGAATGCATATAGTAACAGTGTCACAGTTTTTTTTTGGCAGCAATGTCGCTTTGTTGACGTTTTGGTGTGGACGTGAATTTGAATGCACAGCTTAACATAGGCCTACTCCATTCGGCATTGTCAAACTCAATTCCCCCATGAACCATTTTCGGCGCAAGACTTGTCTATAACTGCAATCGCTTCAATCGAGTTAGTAATCAAAGATAATACAATCATTCCACCTGAAATGTAGTTATTTGTTATAACTTTATTATCATGATCGACGTGGATACAATTACGAGAAAGGAAATAATTTGGTGATATGCGGTGGTTTAATAGGGCCATCAGAGCAGAAGTGGCAGTCAGATATTCAGTTGGAAACGGTCAGATCAGGTGAAAAATACACCCTTCCATTGTTGCTTTTTTAGAAGTGACAACTATACACAAGCTTGATTTGGCAATGTTATTCTAAAACCTGCAATCTGAAAGCTGCCATTCTGGAACTTTGAAGTCTTTTTTGATGAATAATACTGCATTCCTGAAGATCTCATACCATTTACCATTACAAAGCAATAATACTTTCATATCCATTTCAATTGACAAAGCAAACAAATTCAACACAGATTGCGTTACATCCGTAACACTGGAATCAATAGCGAAAGATAATTCAGCCCATGGGAAGCCTTTCTTTGTATCACTGACGAATTTAAGTCATCCAAGCTGATAAAACGAAGTTACCCATCTACACAATGTGGTAGTAATGACATACCAAATAGCATGCAACGAGGAACTCTTAGAGCGTCTCAACGAGGGTCGGAAAGCATTTTGATAATGTGCATGTTCTCTCAGGGAGAAAGTTGTTACCATGTAGGGGATTGTGGCGAGGAGAGAATTCGCACACAATAAGGAGCTTCTCCATCTGAGAGAAAACTCCAGGACTGACAGGTACTTGCTGATCGCTCTCGAGATATCTGAAGGCAATGATGCTGACAACTACACTCATGGAGTTCTACTCGAGAGCTTACTTTCTAAGAACTTGCTAGGGCAACAAAACTTGCCTGCGGAGAGGTACCTCTAGTAGTTGAGCTTAGTCTTGGGAATAGGAATATGAAAGCAGGAGACACCATCGCCTCAAAATTTCTCGCAGTAAGTCATTGACTTGGTTGTTGGGGAGGAATTAAAAACAACTAGTAATTCTGTGACCTCGTAATGGCATTTTTAATATTCCGAAGCAAATGCTGATTTGCATGTAAAAGACTGAAATAGATGGAGGAAAAGAAATGGTGAAGTTACACAATGAAAGAGTTAAAAAGATAATGGTGGAAGTTCTATTGGAATTGATGTGTACATATCCGTACCAATGCTATCTCTTTGAGGCACTTCAGAATGATGACCAAATTACACACCATTTGACCACAATTGATGATGATGGAGTGATGCTCTCAAGTGCTACACGAGTAACTAGTAAATATTGCTCGAACTAGCCCAGCATTAGAGATGCATATGTTTATATCAGAGAAGGCAGGATATGACGAAGAAGTACAGCAGCAGCAGCATGTTGGTGCCCAACTACAGGGAAGGTAGCTGTTGTTATTTGCTAGATTTTCTCATCAGACGAAAAGGGAAGTCAAAATATAGAATTGGTTACTTGAACTTGGACGCTGATTTTCATGTCACTAGTTCTCAAAACGTCTCCGCAGTTTCTAGTTCGACAGATCACCATCAGTCCGCTCTTAGTCGACCTTTAAGGCAGTTGGCCCTTTTTCAGCACTGAAGGATAGTCGGTCCTGGCTTGTCCAGCATTGCACTGAGTGAAGGTTGCTGACGCACATTGACTCCTGCCTTACCAAGAAAGGCTGAAAAAAAATCATGGAATGAAACCCCTGATGCCAAACTGTCTGATCAAAAGAGATGGATACCGCAGGATCGTTTGTCTCCCCATAAGATGTCCTTGGAGTATGTTTACCTCCATCATGAAGAAGAACCCCAACATACTCGACTTAGTGGAATCAATTACCAACGAATGGCCCTCCAAGTGAATGTTTTTCCTATATATTCCTTAATAATAGATGAAGGATTGCCCAGAAGATGAAATCGGATCTTCACACAAAGGTCTGATCTCAGCGTAGGGAGATATGTTCAGAGGGACAGGAGTAGCAAAGATGTTTACACAATGTACACTGTATGCTGGCATACATGTAGCTCCTGCCACAACTACGTGTTGCAAGTGGAGAAAGCATCAGATGTATAACACGTAAAGAACAGATGAAGGAAATAATTCAAGTTTCTTTATTCGGACACGCTTTTGATCTCAAATGATTTGAATGTGCATCAAGAGTCAATAGATTACGTGGAGGAAAAGGGGGAAAATCGGTGACAAAATTGAACAATGCAAAAAGTGTGGTGATTTTAGTAGTGAGAATGCCAGAAAGCCAGTTCACCAATAAACAAAGGATTGTTATTAGGAACTACTAATTTTACAGATAGATGGGGAAAATATTTATTAGCCATGTTGTTGCACTTAAATATATCAATTCCCCCAAGCTGCCCGAATAATTCCATTCGGTGCATGACTATGGTCGAAGGTGATTATCATCAGGCCAGTGACTGGTTCTCATTTTTCCGCGACAATCCATATGAGAGCTAAACCATGTCATGCCATCTGGCTATATAACACGAGTACTTAGATGGAGACAGTATATTGCCTGACTGATGTAATTAAGCTGAGACCTAATTAGGATAAGTCATCAACAGGCTGTGAAACGAGGTGGATGAAGGACATGGTGACATTGGTACGCACATGTGACGGAGAATTATTCATAGTACCATCTATTTTTGATAATACATGTAATGCAAACGTCTCAACTCCAAAATTCTATCTTTGAAATGAAATGATCCTTCGTCAAGTCTTATGGTAAAATCATTCTGGACATTCATTCGTGGTGATATTCTCTACTCTGGCAAAAAAAAGATGTAGAGTTGACCGGCCATTTTTTACTGCACAGAAGCAGCTTCGTTCATTTGGAAGGACCTCAGTTGAACAGAGTTATTTTGAACATGGACTTCAAACAATGGTACATACAGAGTGAAATATCGTCATTTGTCTTCAAGAAGTCATCCAACCATGAGACGTTTCTGCAGTCAAGCATGACAAGAATATATATTCCAGGATATTGGGAAATAGAGAAAAAACACTTGAAAAAACACGACTTGAGAGTATAGATCAAAACTAGACAAGACAGAGCAGACATTTTTTCCTGAATTGGCAAATTGTCAAGTTAGTTACATCATTGAATTTTTATTTATTTGAAAACTCTTATACAATATCTTGGCAACTTGTCAAAGTTGATCCTCATACGAAGAATTTTTTTGTCAGAACTGACAAGCGTTTATCCAAAGTATCTATTCATTGGTCAATATGACGGCGTTACTAGATTTTTGTTTCCCAGTCTACTCTTAACTGGCGAAGATCACACTCTTGGGGAAAGGATTTGATGAGCAGTTTTCTTGTCATTCTTGTTTTTGTCCCCACTTCTCCATCCCATACCCAGGATGACAAACAAAAAATATTTGACAACCTCAGGGTATCATCTTTTGTCTTAAAGTGTAGGCCAGAAGTGTTTATCTGTACATGCTAACCACCACTGAAACCAACAAATCCTGGAACTCTGCACCTAAATACCCCAATGATTGATCTCATTGATTCGCACTTTCTGCACGACGGAATATATAGAGTATTCTTTCAAATCCTCACCAGTATTGCCGCACCATCTCACCTTTCATTGGGCAATCAATGGACGGTCAATATCGTAACCAGTTAATTAAGCACATTGATGAGAAAGAGGAGATGAGAGAAGAAGGCAGTCAATGGCGGGTAATGAGGCATTTTTCAATCTGTTGAGAGCCACTCCGTTAGTGACCTCATTATTGAAAGAATTGTTGCAGTTTCGAGAAGGAAAGCTTTGATTTGGAGATTGCCAGGGGGTCGAGGTCACGACTACCATCAGTCAAAATGATCAAATTGTTGCTAAAAGCACTAATAAGAAACAATTACTGTGCATTTTTACAAAATCAGACATTTTAAAGGATGATGTCACTAGATTATAGAGATAGGTTATATACCACGTTGATCGATGGTTATTGCAATTTGACAAATTATGATTCAGTCCCGGAAGTGCTGCTTTGGATAATATATCATGGTATATGATGTGGCCAGCGTTAATGGCAACTTTCCTGCCTTCACCAAATGACTTTATATCTGATAAATATCAAATTCCCGTTGACAATATTTCAATATCTATGACAAAACTATGACGAACTCTGTCTTAATTAATGCAGTGAATAAGGTGATCGAATGTTGAAAATGGCGTACGTCTGAGAAGACTCAAAAGGTCAAAGTTAAACTACATCTTACTTTTTCTCAATTCTTATTAACTGCATGCAACTGAGGGATGCCCCATTTTAAAACAGGCCAGATGTAAAAAACAATACAGTGGAAGAAGAGAGGCTGATGTACAGTATTTTATGGTGGATAAAACATGTTCCAATTACAACGGTACTAAGACATACCTAAAGTTTTAAAAAATTGCTGATCTTTCATTATCAATCAGTAACCACACACGACTCATTGATGCAGAAATTGCACCCCGTCTTCTGCCTCAGCAGCATTTTCTTCGGCGCCTGGCAACGGTGGCTCCGGGGTATCTGAAGCGTGCAGCTGTCACTTGCTGCTTCTTCATCATCATCGTTTTCCCTGTCAGCAGAATTTTCCTTCTATCCTCATCAATCTTTATTACCATTTTGAAAATTTGGCATGGAACGTTGAAGCCGTTTATCATTCTTAGACATCTGCATTTATTTGCATTTTGCGGTAAACTGTAACCACCACACTTTACTGACAGGTAGACAGATTTGAAATTCATGGTAGGCCCTACCGTACATTCACTGGGTGCATTTTACTCTCATCATGCTCACACTTCCTCACTTCTGACAGAGGAATATCGATATTACGCTTACTCTCCACACTTTTGCCCTCCTCTTCTCTGTTCTCTACTGAAGCCAAATACATAACACATTTGCGTTGATGAGGCACTGGATATCACCCATCTTGAGAGATAACTGCTGTCATTTGCACCACATAGTGTTGTCTGGGATGACCATCAATTTCTGTCACTTGGCTGTGGTCAATAACATTTTCACATGTTCCTTCTCACAACCTCATAGCCTGAGGGCAGAACGAGTAGAAAGAAATACTGCCACTCCTTGGTGTTTACTTGGCTGAGTGGAAGTCCCTTGAGGAGATGCCTGTCACAAGTTTACTCCGGAACTATAGTGACAAGACTACTGCCTTAGTATTTCTTTACTATGCCATCTGTACCAACCTCACTGAACTAGCTATAAGTCGATAAACAGGACTGAGAGATGTACACTACATCAGGTGAAAAAAGATCTACATGTGTGAATGGTCATTATTTGTGCCTCCTCGTAGCGTGCTGTGAAGGAAATATTCTACGAATCCATTCAGTGTCTATAAGAATGCCGTGACAGGGAATGGTGATATTTTACACACCTGTATGAGCATAGTTCCTGGCTAATGAGGGCTAACATAATTACAAACTCCAAACGACCATGAACGACATCTGAATAGCTCCGTAATGATTTTCTTTCATGATTTCTGCTCCACATAATATAAGGTTGTTGCATCCGTATCGCGGTGTTTCATACCATTATCTGAAGACTGTAATAGAGTAACAGGTCAAGGAGGCTGAAAAGCATACTTATACTAACAGTGTTGCAGATGAAAATAAACACAACATGTACGTGCAATAGACCAAACCGAAGTCTAACCCAGTCACCCATTTCAAACTTGATCCTTAAACACTGATGAACATAGCCTGACAATTCAACAATACCTTCTGAAAGCAATAGGGGCGCCTGCCAATCACAGAATTCCCCCGGCAGCAAATTCGCCTGACTTCACTACAATATTAGATCATTTCTGTGAAGCTCTGTCAGGTGCAAACTGATTTATCAAAACTAATGAATATGACAGCTACACACTGGTGACACTGCAAGTTTTAAAGAATCCCTTCAATTTTTTTTCTGTATTTTTTTCATCGCCACCTTGATCAAACTGCTGAGCATTGATTCTGACAGTTTTTTTCCCCTCGGAGACATCAGAGGTATGACTGTGAGCTGGCTGTCTATTAAGAAGATCCTATAGGTATCCCAAGAAAGATAGACTACTGTAAGATTTACCTCCCACATTTACCAAAATCTTGCAACTTGAGAAAGCCATACTTGATGTCATACTTCCCTGAGATTATTTTGTAGCCGGATACCTAATCCGAAAAATTCATTAAATCGCTGATGGAAAAACACAAAAGGAGATATTATCAATATACAAATCTCTAAAAGCCTTTGGGAATTGATTATAAATTGGATTTTCTTCATGTTTGTCCTCAAATAGGATATCGAGGATGCGTTTTATGTTGTGTTCCCTGAAAGGTTATAAATGATACCGTCGCCTCTTATGTGAGGATGACAAAATACATGGTGCTGCTGGATTGAAACTAGATGTATTGTTTTTAGTTTTGTTTGAATATCTTTGAAAGGCAACGCAGGTATATGTTATGGTGTTTATTCAAAAAATAATAATGATTACATGGATTTATCAATGCAAGTGTGTTCTTCGTTGCCTTAAAGTGCTAGAACTATATATTATCTTGTAGACACATACCAATACAAGCAAGATGAACAAGATGGTTGCTTTCTTTTCCTTCAAAAATAACCGAACTTGATCTGTAGATACTCTTCAGGATTAGTCACCTGATAGGCCATCATTGTCACCCTCACAACACTATAGCGCCCTAATGCAAGGCGCGATGGTAGTAGGGATTTATCCACCTATTTAGCTCATCCTCTCAATTTCAAGTACGAGAAGATATGATGGGATATCTTATGCATCAAGTGATCACTGCTTACCCTCGAAGCATTACTTTCTACTTCGCCATCGTGTCGTTTCAGACACAAGCAAAAAATTTATTGTTACATATTTTGGCATTGTCCTCATGGGCTCTCAATTCGTCATCACAGTCGAAACATCGGGAGGTGCCAATTTTCAGGTGATTGCTGTCACGTCAAATCAAATCAAATTAAAATTTGTTGCACTACTATCTTGTGTACAGGCAGTATTGTAAAAAGATGATAGAGCAGGAATAAAAAAGATGAAGCTTTACAAGTATTTTCCCGAGTCTGAAGAGCAACTTTTTTAATTTGTCACCGGCGAGTTCTTATCGCTTGACAAATAAGGCAATGCCTGTTGAATTAAACCAGGGTCAGCGTTACTCGTAAGAGAGAAGTATATCCTTGTCAATATTGAAGTTTGATTGATTGGTTGTCTTATATCATATTTGCGTGATGAGTGCAGTCTGCAAAAAAGTGTTATTCATCCTCAATATGGAGCCAGGAAGCTCTGTTACCCACACTGTGAGCAAACGGGGTTTCTCTGGGAGGCTTATATTATTCTTCTCGCAAGGAAAACGTCTCCAGAATAAATCCCTTTTGAAGGTGGTCTGACCAAGAATGAAATTAAAATGGTAACCCTGGTGCTCTTAAGGTGTCATCCTGAATCCACGAATTTTACTTCTTTGTTGTGAATGTGGGAAATATGCAGAATCTATATACCAAGGCATGAATGGGCAATAAATCCAAGAAAATAACACATACCGACCTCCAGTGGTAAAAGACAGCATCTCCACTTGTGATCGGTGGGAATATGGTTGATTCAAAAAATAGAGTTATTGGTTCACGTGGCCCCTGTAAGTAGTGACCATTATTGGGCCCGATTTGAGTTTGTAACTCGATTTTCAGCACTAAAGCATTAGCGTATCTCACGACAATAATGTGGCATGGGTTCGTTTTTTTGTCTAGTTATGTCCCGTTGATTAAAAATGACGATTTTTTTCGTTCAATATGCTTTTTTTCGGGATTTTCTGGTAAAATCTCTGCGGGGGGTCACACGTGACAATCAACCTCGGGCTCAAGAGCGGACCGGTAAATACATGTATGATCGGTTTGTGTCATTAATGTAACCTCGGTGTGGGGCGAAGTTGAGAAAAGTAGGAAAGCACACGTGGGTTATTTAACATGGATTGGGGTTTTATCTTGGTATGATGCAAGATAGGGTTTATAATGAGCGTTTTGATGGTGGGTTGATGTGTAGGCCTGTAACGTGTGTACCAAAGAATGTGTTTGTTGACTACTAGTATTGCGACGAGGGAGGGTCGCTTTGTTTACATTTCGGTGTGTAGGCCTACATGATCGAATATGAATAGTGCACAGTTTAAACATGGAGGTATTTCTTTATGATACCTCCAAGGTTTAATATAACATAGACGGGCCTAATTCAGCAGTGTCAAATCTTCCCACGTGAACCATTTAGGCCGCAAGGCTTGTCTTGTACCACTATGTACACAGCAGTGTAGAGCTGGCTATTACACCAATTGCCGCTGCCCCCTGATCTTAAGCGGAGATTCTTCATCTCAACATCTGAGGGCAGCATAAATCTCTTCCTCTTGAATCATTCGCCCTTTTGTCCCGGCCAATCTTTCTTACTCTTCTTTCCTGCAATGGAATATCCATTTTGTGTAAGCATGATACGATCTGCGAGGTGATGACAGTGGGGTGTCAGTTTTTGTCATCCATGCAAATGATATAGCACTTTGTCTTGTATGGTGTATTTGCTTATAACAGTTACATCCGAGACCAGAGGATTGCTTCGGGTCTGCTTGAGGCTGCAAATCATGAAGAAGTTCAACTGCATATTCATTTTTTTGGTGTAACTGTAAGAAAAACAATTTTGAAGAGGCTACGTTACAAAGAATTGTGGCACGGAGACGTCATTAATGAATCACACAACATCCCCATGAGGATTGACTCAAGAGTCTGATGGGCGTCTTTATCAATCAAACATTTTTCAATCGATTCCACATGGACAACTTCCGATGCCATCACGTCAAATTCAGATTCAGCCTTAGCTTTTCCACTACCATTTTCAGTTGCTGATCATAGCCGTCCGTCCATTGGACTGGTATCCATGTGACAGGGCAATTAATTACTTCGTCTTGTTGTGGAGGATTAACTTGGTTTGTAAACCACGCATGGATGTTTAGTGTACTGCATTACGCACAGCTTTATCTACGCAAGCTGACTCATAGTATGATAAATTGTCGACCGATTGTACAGTCATTTGCTATCAATGAAACTGTCACTAGTGCAGACAAAATTGTTAAAGGGGGAATGGTAAGTCACTTTATCAAGTGCATTCTAAGAAATAGACTGTGTTTGTTAATCACGATAAGCAGTAAAGACATGGCAAGATAGTGACAACATGTAGATTTTCCTCCAGATGTAGGCCCGTATTTTAGAATGCTCCACAACGTAAAGGAGTTCCTCAAGGCCATTGTTCTCCTGTTGAGAACAATAGCCTTGAGGAACTCTTTTACGTTGAGGAGGAGCAGTCTAAAATACGGGCCATACTCTCCATTCCAATTTTTTACACCACCTCAGGTGTTCTGCTTAAAAGTCGAACGATTAAACAGTGCATTATACGATTAGTCCGCCAGGAATCCACCAAAATAGTACTGAGCATCTACGCACTAAACCTTTTAGAAACAAACCCTGCAACTACGCGGCTGCCTGTTTACATTTTGAGGACGTCACCACTTCAACACAGAACTTTCATAAGCTGAGTCAGCAGAGGAAGCTATATTGTCAAGTCTCCAATATTCTCCAATGTCAGCTTCCTATCTGCATAAATTCGTTCCTGTTGTAAATATTATTGATATCACATCGTCTGCAACCGATCATGAATTATTCATGAGCTAACACTTGAAGTGATTCATGATTCCCGACTTTTTCTCACACTTTTCTATTGGTTGCTATTAAGTGCACCACCACAAGAAATGAGGCAGTGTCAGTGATTAATCGGTGGAGGGTTTACGTATTTTTTGCCCACCGATCTCACTTGGAACTCAAAATATACCATCACATGAATCCCAAAAGACCTTGGTGGCTAACAGTCATTATGCAGTCAACTTTTTTTGAAACTTGCCATTAGGTGGGTTACACGAAAAACACCCCAACCCAACTTTTATGTCAAACTTCATACTGCATACGAAACACTAGCTGCCAAAGACTGCTACTTTCTTTTTTTAGTGATATATCAGTCACCATGAGGAGACACTTGCTGCCATCTAGAAAGTTGCAGTCATCATCCCTTCATTTTCATTGACCAGATAAATCACAGCGAAGGTGATGAGTGGATTTTTATGCAGAAGCAACAGCCTTGCTGATAATTGACTCAACGACAAGGCAATACAGCCTTTGTTAGGGAAGCCCAGAAACATTTCCTATGGATCACAACTCATAATCTAAACACTTCCTTCCAACTTTGATCGAGGTAAATGCATCAAATTAGAAATCGATAAAATGGCATTCATCGCTCAGGAAGATTATTTGTAAGATTACCAAGCATGATGGACGCTGAAGCAGTTAGTGTCTCGTAAATTCGATAGAATAGATGCTATTCAGACTGTACTACGTAATGCATTCTACAAAGATGACTACAGTCAGATGAAGCAATCCATATCCATGAGGCTCACGAAACCATTGTGTCAACAAGTTCGGCCCATTTGCTTTTACCAAAAGGTTTGTTGCTACCTAAAGATGACTTTCTCACCTTCTCATTTCTGAACTTTAACTGAATTTTTAAGAATTAGAAAATATCGTTGCTAATTTCAACAGACATTTTATTCAAAAATATGTACAATACGTCTCCATTCGGAAAACCTATACATGTAATCGGGTTGCTCACGAAGGAGATTCATTCTTGACATACTCCAGGAGACAACATTTCAAATTGTGTGACATTTGTAAGTCTCGATCACTTGATTGGATAGTCGAAAGCTTTGCAATAATCAAGTTTTCAAATTTTGTCCCCGGAGTATTTTGAAGAATAGCTCTCTCTTCCTTAATGGATTCCCGGGATAACAATCTTCATCCTTCTTGGTCACCATTCGGTTACAACATGGCCAAAGAAATATCAATCAGTCCACATTAAGCCTTTCCCTTTGACGGTATGTAAGCCACAAATAGAGTCCATCTATTTACATTGTTGTAATTAACTGAAGTAGATATAGAATTCGATATAAAAGTAATCAGAAGGAAGTTACCACAATCATGATCAACTTTCTTTGAACAGAGTAGTAAATTGATTTCTTTTCTAGTCAGATATTGCATGGTGTAGCCAGCCACTCTCAAGATCCTGCGAGGGTATTCTTCAACTGGACGTATTTGGAAGATATTGCAGGAGAAATGAGACTTTATTCACGAAGCTGTCGTAACTACATGTATACGGAGTGCGTGAACTATTGTCTGCGGGAAACCTATTGTTCACTATCAGCCTGACAAAGGATTTTATGAACCCTTAAAGTTACGGGGGCTTTGTGAATAAGGTCCCTGGGCCCATATCCATAACTACTTAAGTCTAAAGCCGGTGACAGACTAGCGCGACGCGGCGCGGAGCTAAGCGTTTTCTTTTGTGTTTTCAGGCACCACTGAGCACCATCTGCAGTGGAGCGCAAAAACACAAAAGAAAACGCGTCGCTCCGCGTCGCGTACGCACTAGTCTGTCACCGCCTTAAGTTTGACACTAATCCTTTGTTCAACACAAAAGAAAAGTATCACATTTAGACAAAGGTAGTTTTATGAATATGGGCCCAGGGGCCGTATGCATCTAAAGTGTAAAATTTCCCTTATCTTTTGTTTGGAACAATAGTTTAAGGGAAATTTTACACCTAAGGGGCCGTATTCAAAAAGGGTGATCATCGCGCGATTAAGACTTAGACGCGTGTAACTTCACTAAATGCACACACTTCCACCTTGCATTTGATCAATTATCTTTTGTTTGGAACAATAGTTTAAGGGAAATTTTACACTTAAGATGTTTTATGCATACGGCCGCTGGGCCCTTTTGAGGATGAATTCAAGCATGGCCAGCAGGGCGAAAACAAAATAATATGTGCCAACACAGCTGACATACAGAAATGTACAGCCTACACTTTTACTCACAGCAATTTGACTTAGACCTACGTAAATATACCATTAATTTTGCAAAATAGGTAGAGTTCGAAGTAAAATCGATTGGCAATTGAAATTGTCAACAGTCTAGTGTGCAGATTTGATTAGATACCTTAGGGTAGTGCGACAGAGTAAGTCAATCCTCGGCCCGGGTATAGGATCATCGGATCATCAGAAATGTATGTCCTACATCAATCTTGGTCTGGTTAAGTGTACACAGGAGACAAAACTGCATTTTAGTGGGTTTGGTTGAGATAAATGGCAGCAGCAGACCGCAGACCACTTCTACAACCAACCGACTCTCTTGTGCCAATGCCATTCACCATGACGATGCACCAAGCAAGGTCCTCTCGAGAAATATCGATATTATAGGTAAATATCGGGTGATCTGTTATTGATGTAGGAGACTTCTAAGTGTCCCTTGTGTATATATGGCAAAGTATTGATTTTGTTGAGACTGAAGAATGTACCCGGGTAATGAGAGGAGTGTGCAGAGGATTGTCAATTCAGGACAAAGAAGGTATCGGCAGATCCAGATTGGCCAGAGTCGTGTGCCAGGAACTGCCGATAGTGTGAGGGCAGAAAGCGAGGGTATCGCTTTGTTAGTAAACAGCCATAAAGCAGATACCCTCAAATTCAGATGACGTTCCTTCAAACCGGAAATGCTTCATGTCAGATAGAATTTTGGACTTGACGTGCAGGATGTCTCAACCATCACCTACGAATCCAATAACCAGAGATGTCATATCTAGTTGTTTGTCAGTGATATCATAAGCTAATGGAGATATCTTAAAAGGTGTCATTTATTAGTTTGTGGTGCTACTGGGCGTGTGCAAACGACTTCGGAAATTGTGTATCTAGACTCAGCAGTGATGTCCAGGGTCCATATTCATAAACATACTTAAGTCAAAGTGTCATACTTATCGTTTGTATTGAACAAAAGATAAGTGTCACACTTACACTTAAGTAGTTTTATGAATATGGGCCCGGGGCCGTATTCATAAAACTACTTAAGTCCATGTATAACACTTATCCTTTGTTCAACACAAAAGATAAGTATCACACTTTGACTTAAGTACATGTATGTTTATGAATATGGACCCCCTGGTGTCCATAGTTAATCTAACTTAAGAGTGCAGATGACTTAAAAACTCAATCAAATCGACATGGATACTGACTCTCACCGTGTGATATCATCGGAATCCCTTTGACTGACAGTTGAAGTGACAAACCAAACCCAAACTCATTACAAAGTCGATCGCTTAAACAACAGCCTCAAAAAGGGTGAACCCTTATCCTGTATTTTAGTCAGATTCGATTTTGAGGATTAAGACCTGAGAGAAAGGTCATGTCTGTAAGCCGTGAAGGGATTTAAGTCTGTTCTGGCCCAAAATGGTAAGGGTAAAATGGAGCTTAATCCCTTCTAATGTCTTCATGGCGATATCTTCTACAATGTGTCCCAAGTGACAGGAGAACGGCTCAGGAAATCAAGTGATACATTGGAGCCATAAGAAGTGTATTTTAGACATGTTAGTGGCTTATCAATAGCTCATTGCCCCTTTCACTGCTGTTCGAGGAATCCATCTCTCTGACATTGCTGCTGATTTGTCAACCTGCTATCCTTTACCGAAACAATGTAATTCCATGGGAATAACATAAGCAAGAGGGTCACACTGTGACAACAAATAACAACCACGATGAATCAGCTAGCCGGCATCTGTGGCTTGAATCCGAGAACGTGGCCAGCATGCCAAGTGTTCGTTCTGCGAACAAGATGTGATATATGGGGCAATTTTGTGGTGACTGTGATTGCCACGAGGACACTTGAAACCAGCAAGTGAGCGAAGGGTTGAAGTTGGCGTTGGCTGACTTTGCACCCAAGACAGAGATGAGACGGATGTGCTTTCGTGATAGCTCGGCCAACTGAGCTTCCGATGTTGAACCAAGAAAACTGTCGTTCGTCTTTCAGAGAAATTGAGTCAACGATGACTATATCAACCAACTGTAAAGTTTCGGATTTTTTAAGATAGGTTTATAATTTCAGTGTTGGACAATTTAGCCTCCCGAGGGGCGGTTCTTCTGAAATGCAAGGATGACTAAGTCAAGGCCGAAGACAGGTTGGCTTAGATTAACAACATTGTTCTAAGAAATGGCGTTCCCTGCATCAGAACGTCAAACTGAGATTCATCCTGTTCGGAATCGTCTGTTTAAATGATGTGTGACAACATTCATTCTAAAGGACATGGAAAAGTTCTTCTTTTTCTGTTGCCAATATTTGCTGAGTCAGCAGTTTTTAAAAGCTGAACAGGTGAGTAAAACAGACTAGCAGAAAGTGTCACAGATACATTTATCGAATCCACCAGAATTTGTAAATAGACCTAAATGTATTCATGGCATATGATAAATGCAAGTCACACTAGGCAATTCAATTCTCCAGGATGAAGTGGGAAGTAGGATGCCGTCCCTAACGGACACATAATCGGGTTATCTTGACATGCCAGTACTCTATTGGTAGTACCAGTGTGATGGACACAACCTTCTTGGTCCCATAGCAGCGATTGTCACATCTCCAGACCACAAGCCAAATGGATGATCGGCTGCTGGCCCAACTCAATGATGTGCATCCCTGCGGGGGTTACAGGGAGAGAAATGTTCCCCAAGGGCACATCAAATCATATCAACACTGATATAGTGGATTGGTCTATGTAAATCAACTCCAGGAGTACGTCTGCAATTCTCATACATCGCTAACATGACACTGAGAGCACACTACGACAGTCATTCCAATTTCACACACTATGTGATTGGCGTCTGTCACGTAGGCTACGTACATGTCCCGTACAATCTCTGTCAAAGGTCTTCCAAATGAAAACGGCGTGCATAATCTATGCTGCTTGACTGTGCTACAACTTCCACAAGAGCTTTGCACACAAAAAGCATAGGCTTTTCGACCTTTCCAACATAGATGGCGGGCGAACAGTTCTAGCCATATGACGTCAGAAGCTCAATACCATTCAATGGCCGCTGGCTCGCTGGTCAGCGGGTCATGGGCACAAAAGTTTAGGTAAAATAATTGTCTGAGAGGATTATGTTTGGCAGTGTTATATCATGCTTGGACAATGAATGGCTACGACGTGTATGTGAGAACTGCTTGGCCACCATTGTTGGAAAGGTCTATTGGCATTGGGAACTCACTGCCTTGATAACTTGATGCCTGCACTTTCTCCCTTTGCAGGAAGGAAGTGCAGGCATCAACCTCCAAAACTCCATCCAGCGGCTGATGGGCATTTTCGGTCCACCAACATTGAGCGGATTTTCGCAGATTTTTCTGGCAGATCACCAGCATTTTCTCTCCTTTCCTGGTTAGGCCTACAGGGGAAGACGAGTTGCAAACCAATTGCCAAGCTTTGGTCCCCTGTCAACGGTACACGAGCCAGCTTCCCCCATGGAATGGTCGTGCCTTGATCCGAGTCCACAACAACAGACTCCTTGGATATTGACCCCTAAGAATCGATGAAGGTCTCGGTGATCTTCACTGTTCCAACGAACATGGTTTTATTCCATGATCATCCTCTTTTCATCTGTATCTCAGTTTGTAATCATCTCTTTTCGACAATTCTGATTCGTGTCTGAAGTGTGCTTCTCGCGATTTCCTTTCAGGGAATTCTGTATTTGATAGTAAGGAAGGGAGACGAGAGGTCAGCAAAGCTTATCAATTCTTTCTTCTTGGGCTCTCATTATTTTACTGGCAATACCAGAAAAACAACAAATAAAGTGACTGACTAGATGATCCTATCATGCATGGAAACTTGGACAACAGATATAATATTTGAATCCTATCATACCCCGGAGTACGAGTGGACCCGAGCCTTTCTGAAAGGCAGACATCATTAGTGCTGTCTGACTAGTGATGACCATAGCCATTATTTCCTCATTAGCATGGTTTGTCGACACCAAGCCTTACGTCAATTTCCTACAAGATATCAATAATCTGTTGCAAAAAAATTACATGATTGACGACATGATTTTTTATAAACACATCAAGAGGAGCCGAGATTTTTTTAGGAACAGATCATTTCCAGCTAGGGGTGTAAAATATCATGTGCCAAGGCCTGGGGGTATGTACAGCCACAGCCACAAATAATTCATGAGTGTTGAGTATAGAAAAGGAAGAAAATTCTCGCACACATTGGTTCTGCTTTGCTTTTCGGTTCGGTCCCGACGCAACTACTAGATTCATTCTAGTAGTTGCGTCGGGACCGAACCGAAAAGCAAAGCAGAACCAAAAGAAATTGGGGAATCAGTTTTGCAGTTGGAAGCATGATCACTCCATGAGAAGTGATCTCATGTTCCGGGAAGTACTGTCTATCATCATGTCGCGCCATTACAAATATCTCCGACGTTTTTCCAGCAATCTTCTCCCATGAGATATTGGTATCCATACCATTAATATGTCATTACTTGGCCGAGTGTGCAACGTCAAAACCTCTCCAGGTATTGACCACGACCTTGGTGAGCTGTGACGATAACTGATATAGAAGCAATTGTCAATCGGAAACATGTCATTGTGATTTAGTTTTCGGTTGTGCCTGTCGAAGTTTATTCTGTAAGGCTATCACTAATGAGGAATGTGTTAATGGGAACACCCATGACCCTTAACTATAGATGGGCAGAAATTAGCCCACATCACAGACATGTTGATATAGAGGGCTGTTCAAAAATGGTACCCATCAGAACCACCTCTAGATCTGCTGGCGTGGGTTCAATGGATAAATTGATTGACATCCCTTGTAATAGCAAAGTATCCTCATGTGGTCCAGTTGCCTGACAACACCCCACAAAGGCCCGTTCTCATGCAGATAGTTGGTAAAAGTGAATCAGTCAGGGTTTTGTGATCATCGTCACATAATTCAATGTAAAGCAGAAGGAGCAACTCTCAGCCGGTTGACATCATCGAGTCGGTCACATGCAGTGGCAAACATTGGCAAACGTCTCCATCCACTCATGCGTTCCCCAGCGTGGCATTTTCTTATCATTAATGGAGGTCAAAATCACAACGTATTAGGTTTTTCTACGAGATTCCATCCCATGAAGAAATTGATGTCCAGTCCATTAGTATATCACTACCGAGTCAACTGTGCAACCGTCAAAACCTCTCAAGGTATTGACCACTAACCATGGTTAGTGGTGACAGTGACTGATATATCAACAATAATCGATAGGAAATCTGCTATCGCGGCCAGTACAGATGATACGAGTTCTCTGTCGAAGGTGTACTGACGAATAGAATGTCACTGGACATACCTGTAGTCTGGTTTCATCTTGAAATATCAAGGCCTTCGGTCACTTCGCCTTCGAACTACGCTCAGTACATAGGGCATGGTCCGGAGGCGTTGCGATGTGAACCCTTGATGGTTTAGGATGGTCTGGTTCTTGCTGCAGAGAAGCATTATTTGATGAGAGGTCAACAAATGGTTGTTGAACCCTTTCCAGATTTTCTGGTCTGAAGGCAAAGGTAGGTAGCTGAAGATCATGACGAAGAAGGGATTAAGAAGGGTTCAATTAAAGGAACTGCTCCGTGGGTCACTTGCACATGTTCTTTTTGAGGAACTCTACTGGTGCATTGAGGCAGCAACCAACAAGCAGTCCAGTACATGTGAGTGATGTTGAAAGTTTAAAGGAACAGAAGAACATCAGCACTCTGCTAGCCAGGGTTTGCGGATTCGTTCTTTACCGAGCTGGCACTACGGGACATCAACAGAAAAAAAACATTTTGTTAGTACAGTCAAGCAACACCCATTTCTTTCATGAATAAATCCATCCATTTTTTATATGACTGAATGAGGAACTTGTAATTGGTCCTAAAAAATCCGAATTCTGCTGCGGACACAGAATATCCAGAAACTCTGAAGAGTTCCCCTTTGACAATTCCTCTGATTCAATAAATGTCCTCATTACTAGATTCCAATAAAAACACATCATTGGCAAATACCCACGGAACCATCTCAAATGATTTCCTATTGGCAAATGAAAAAAGAACTCATCTAATGTACAGCAACATGACCTCTTCATGACGTCCCAAAGTGGAACTATATTGACTTACTCCGTTAGAAAAAGGTGCACAAAAGTTATTCCAATGCAATATGAGGGGGTAAATTTACAGTGTACGTCAAATGATATAACAACAGAATGTTGTTAGCAGAAATAATAGTATTTGTTGACTTGAATGGTTCATTTTTACGGTGATAAGTAGGAACAGCTTTATTTCTAGACGAGGATGTTAGTCTGGTTCCACTGGCCTACTCCAGATGGCATTGTGAATATCAGTTAACGCCACCATCGACGGCCAGATGAACCAGGCTTTATTCAAACGATCAATGCACACCGTATACATGTATAGCCTATACCACAGTGATAATTCGTTGGTGGTGGCGAGGCCGAGGTTGATCATGATGGCGAGTGTTCACACCGATTGGGACTGCTCGACAAGACTGTTCGAATCTACGAATTTGAATGATCTTAGTTATCAATAAGGCATGGAGGCTGTTGCTACACATAAAAGAATGAGTTGATCAGTATGGTACCTTATTCATGAAGGGTTAGTAATGGTATCACAGCGCGTCGAACTTCTAGTAAAGTGATGAAAAGGATGACGGCCATTTCTTACTGAAGCATAATTTGCCGCTGAGATCATGTGATTCAATATGACCAATCAGAACGCATCCTCAAAAATAACCTCGAAAATTTCTCAAAAATCGTACAAAAACACCAAGCCGAGGAAATAATTCAAGTTTCTTTATTCGCGTCACGCTTTGACCCCAAATGATTTCAATATGCATCAATAGTCAATAGATTACGTGAGAGGAAAAGGGCGAAATATCCCTCACAAAATTGCGGAACAATGCTAAAAGTGTGATCATGATTTTAGGGCCATAATGCCAACTCACCAACGAGTCAAAGGATTGTCATCATATCGATCAAAGGCTGTCTCTATCGATCCGGTTTTATAACCGTCATACTGACCAATCAAACAACAAAAATATTGTTACACTGTCTTCATTCTTACTCATCGATACGAAGATATTGTGATTTAGTTTATGTGCGTCCGTCATCTGTGGCCTCGTTAATCGTTACGTTATGAGATATTTATGGCTTTTTCTCAGAGTATCTGAGTTATCTCCTCAGGTTATATTGTATTGGTGGGTGGTATGACATGACAACACATACACCAGGGCCGTATACAGAGCTTTCTCCTGGTGAGGGAGGAAAGTGCTAGTGTTCATAAGTCAGTGATTGACAGTTTGCCCAAAGCCTGCATGACGAATGCCAAAGGCACGATCAGTCCTTGCGAGGGGTGAGGGCAACATCCACAAAAGAGCAAACTTTAAGAAGCAAATTTGATTTGGATTCGTCTCAGACTAACAATCACCGACACCGCACATCCAGTTTTCTTCCAAAATCGCCATTCGAACTAACAGCATCAAAAGGACATAAGAGAGGGATGAGATGAGAGGGAAAATTATTGGGTGGAGTACATTGTATTTCATACGAAAGCGGATGCAGAATCATCAGAATGAGGATACAATGATGGCCCAACTTGCAATAAACGACACGCAGTGAAATCGGGAACAATTTACAGCGCCATGAAGCATGGATAGCGTGGATTAATGTTATCACTGATCTGTAAATGATATTGTTGAATGTCGAAGCGGCATCTTTTGGTCACGTCACATGATTGATGAATCACACGTCGGTGGGATGGTCCCATCATAGTTTTTCATAGCAAAATTATTTTTACAGTTTCTTATCCTAGGTAAAATGATCCCGACGCTAAAAGGAGACTCTTTTTTGCAGATTCAGGTAAAAGCCCAACAACAACCCCAGATGGCACTAACAATAACCTTTATGAACAGAGAGCGAGCTACTTCAGTTTAAAGTAAAAACGGAAATTTAAGAATATAATGGAATTCATCACCGGTATCGTCAGAATAATGTACACAGCATTAACAGTGCTGACACCTATCAGGTCACAGCGGCTCCTATCGTTGTTTGCAAGTATTTAATAGCAGGCTAAAACCTTGTTCACACTGGCGGCGCGGTGCGATGCGAAATTTTTCGGGCCTGGTCGCTCCAAGCCTAGCTGTTCACACTTGCAGTGCGACGCGATGCGGTAAGAAGTGGAGGACGCGACGAGCGATCTCCACCGCCCCCAATCGCTTCTGCAGTATTTTTCCGCGTCGAATCGCCTGCCGCGTGAGGATTTGAATGATGTCATTACTGCTAATCATGAGCACCGCCGCACGTAACCGCGTCGCGCTACAGTTGTGTGTATGTCAAAATTGACACCGCTTGGTTGGCGATTTTTCAAGGGCATCGCACCACATCGCACCGCGCTGCCAGTGTGAACAAGGCGTTACCATGACGCTGACTGCGGGCGAAATTCCCCACCCCCCACCCCCACCCGTGATCGGACATTGTAGAAATATCAACGATTCTGGTTGGTCGGAACATAACATTCATGGCGCAAATGTTAATAGACGTCGGGATTTCAAATGAAATGACTGGTGACGTGGGTTCGAGTCTCCTATTTTTCGCTTTCTTTTCATCATTTGAAAGGTGTTTTAAAGAGAAAAAGTTTCCCCGGAGGGACTCTGAACGGAGATCCAACTGTCAAATCATCACAACATGAATATTTGAGTTGTCCAAACGCTGTGGCCTGTCATGCAATGGGAACAGTCACCGCCACAATTGTGGAAGATGAGGCAATAGCTTTCATTCATTCAGTTGCGTGACATCAATGAGGCAGGATGACAGATGACTGGACCAGTTCCCATGTCATCTTCGTTTGCTATCAGAAATCCCCAACTAGATTTGCCACCATCGTTGGCGGCACTTGAAAATGGTGTATGTAGTGCTCAGTGTCGTTAGCCATTCTTTGGAGCAATGGATCAATGCGTCAAGAATTCTATACGCAAATGTTCCTTGTCTTTGTAGAAACTGCCGAGTACCCGTACAATTGTTTTTGCCGAAGGTCCAACATCAGTTCATGAGGCAAAGCTCTAGACTGCCACTCCCAGGCGCTCTTTGCGGAACCGACAGTAGCGCCGCGGGACTGCAGCAGCAAAGAGAGAAACCAGTCTAGCACTGCTTTCACTCAGTGACAGGCCGTTCGGTCGCATCCTTGTGTCCAGTAGGCCTATCATCAGGGGTTAACGGAGAATCTCATTTGCGGTGTGTTATGCTTCCAGTAAATGTGAAGTATGAGTGAAGCATGATTAAATTGTCTGGCCTTCAATAACGTATTAACATTCCTTTGGGAAGCAAATAAGTAACCCCGTAGTGTCAAGAGGATTTGCAGCACTAAAATTGGGAGTAATTACACTCTGGAAAATACACTCAAGTATGCATAATTCACACACATGCATTAATCTAGGAATAGTTATATCTCTCAAGATTCATTTTGCAGTCACAGAGCATATGTGGTGTTCATGAGATGCCCAGGAGCAGAGATGATGATGTGATGGATTTGGATGGTGCGAAAACACTCAGGAACGGTCATGACAGAAATGGCATACAAATGTCTTCCCTTGAATGATATCCAAGCAAGGTTTTCTTTACAAGTGTCTCTTCTGAGCCACGGGCTGTAAAAACGACGAATTAAGCCTTCGGGGAAACGTGTAACCTGCATCAGACTCGAGATGTTCGGCTGACGACAAAGTATGATGGGCAAGAGGCACGTCATCCAGAAAAAGAAACGAAATAGGCCTAGGTTCAGTCAAAATGAAAATGTAGTTCAAAGGAATTGGTCCCGTCCAAATGAGGACATCGCATGAAGAATGGGTCCCCGGTTGGGCTCATTCTTCATGCGACAGAGAGGGCGACTCTCTTGGGATTTGACAGCGCAGCGGGTTTCCTTCGGACACGCCTGTTTCCTCCTGCTCTACATTAATCCGCCCATACTGTTTACAGCTAATACCGTATGGTTGCTCAGCTTTCGATTCCATATTCCAAAGAACTGTTCGTTTTGGGACTTTTTGAGAAATCTCAAAAAGTCCCAAAACGAACTGTCGCCAAGAACACCATTTCAGATGCCCATGAAATTGATAATGTCACTGTTTAGAGTGCTATGTGGTTATCTGGAACCATCAATAGAACAGGTTGATCAATGCCGACTTTTCCACCTCATTAATCATCAATTAACATCGTTGGCATCATTTTCATGCGAAAGTATTGATTTCAAGGGAAAATCGAAGTGCTCAAGGCCAACGAAATGCACACAGGTTAATAAGCTTAAAACCCATCAAATTCATATTTTTCACTTTTCATCATCGAATTATCAAGACACCATCACGCCCACAGAAATGCATTATCCTCATAATCATGACTAATCATCAGTTTAATGGGGAAAAAACATTCCGAAGAATCCGATTTAGGTTTTTGATGGTTGAACATGTTGAATGGGGAAAGAGGAAGTATTGATCCCATGAAAAGGACCGTTCTGTTTTGTGATTTTCATGGTCAAGTATACAGAGAAGAACATGGAGTGTTTTCCCATGATGAGTTTGATAGGGAGGGAAAGTATTGACGCCGAAGAGAAAATCCATAGGTCAAGATGCTTCTTATGTAATCTCGCAGCCCTCTACATTTTCGTTGTCAACGGAGCAGAAGAACAGATGCTCAGAGTCTCATATTTGTTCATTGTATTTAATAGAAAAGGTTCTCTCGTTAAAATATGCAAGTTGAAAAGAAACATATAATTTTTGAGGAGCGCCCCCACCCCCACCCCCACCCGTCCATCTCCACCAAACATCCGACACGGTATTACCCGGCATGATTTGTTGGGTTTGTTGGGCATTCTGAAGTAAGTTTTAAAAAACTACATTCTGAACGGCGAGCTAAAAACTGCATGATATATGAGTAACGAAATACAAATAGTCGGAGTGACCCTCTAATCCATCTAAAGCTATTGATAACCAATCGGGTGATTCTGCAATCACTCAGTATAATGATAGAATGTGAAGTGAAAAAAAGGAGAGGGATGAATACGTGCCCACCTTTCTTTAATTATCCATCGATTTATACACAAAACAATTGATAAACTGATCAGTTCATAGGAGCAACCACGACGATAGCAAATACATGTAGCAACATCCGGGCTAAAGTCAGAATCCGAAACAATTACATGAAGATGGAATCCATTGCTGTTCGTGGCGTCCTCACTGCAGATGGCAGCATGCGACGGACACACCAGTGCAGTAATCAATACGAGGGGCTCGGCTGATCACGTCAATCTCATTGATTGATTTAGCCTCTTCCAGACGTCACGTCCTCCATCTCCATAGCACCACCCACCACTTAGAATCAGCTGCCCTAGGAATATAGTGTTTTTCAATATCGAGGGACTGGGTTTCTTCACCATATAAAGAAAAACGTATGCTGCAGCCTCTAAAAACGCAATGTTCAAGCAAATCTTTTCACTTCTTGCGAAGGTTTTCAATATTGTTACATGAGAACCTTTCGGTACCTGCATGGAGGTATAAAATTTTATACCTCCATGGTACCTGAAAGTCTTGTATTTCTAGTGGTGGCATAGGAAAGATTTTCCCTTAGATTTTCTGCTGTATGGCCTTGTCTGAATCAATCCAAACTCCCTCATAATATAAGCTACCGCTATAGCTTCTCACTGGGAAACGCTATTGGCACTCGATGGGAACTTCCAATCAAGATAGAGAGGCAACCACTGGCATTTTGAAGGAGTAACCGCAACTCGCCCTAAATGCCACTCCTTAAACTGAAGAAGCGGTACCAATTTTTCTTCAGTGCCAAACGAACGGCGTTAAGATGCAATAGACAAAGGCTCCTCGTACTACGCAGTTAGAGAGGGGTTTTAGATCACACATAAGGACACGGTGGATCATTAGGGCTGAGGATGTACCATGAACAGCGGTAATGATCGTGTCAACAAGGTGATCATTAGCGGAGAATCACACACTGTGTCACTGATGTGGAGGCGACAAGAGGTGGATCAGGTTACTACGTAAGCTAATACACTACAGTTAGAAATGAGCTCATGCTGTTTAAGGGCACACTTGTGACCATAACCTCGCAACCACGTAGTTCCTTCTGCGCAGGTGAATAAAATTAGAAAAATTTATCATGTTTACAGAGAATTGATTTCATGCCTGTGTTGGATTGAGAACTATGGGAAAGAGGTTACCCTGGTGATGAGAGTTCACGGCCAGTTTCCATCATTACACAATTTCATAGAATTACTATAAATAAAAGCACACTCCCCGAATGTATCTGAAAGGAAAGTGGACAACTGGGGAAGGAGAGTATACTGTAATAACGTTAATAAGGTACATTTGTATTTTCCTTGGAGCTGTGTTGCAGAGATGGTTGGGTGTGACAGAGGCTAACACCAGCGGAACAAAAGGCAGGGAAATGTGCAAGAAGTTACTGACTGAAAGAAGGAATGATCAAAATAAAGCACATGTAAAATTACATAAATACATTTATTTTGTTCAGATGTGAAATTACATTATCTTGTAGTGCAAACATTGCTATAAAAGAAGATGCAGTCAGTCCTAACCTCAGCAAATGGACATTTTCCTCAACACTGAGCCACTCAGATGCCACTTCGATATCTGGCCATTTCATTTCCATGATGGATACCCAGCACTAAGAAATGAATGCAACACTGGCAAACCCTGCGAAATGCAACATGTAGCACGGAATGACGCAAACATGATGGACTTACTAATTCAAGATGAACATAATCTGTCAGCAGATGAAGATTGAGCAAAAAGAAACACATCATAACTCAATAAAACTGGGTTGCTTAGCCAAGTTGAAAATCTGGAAACATGGAGTTCAATACACAAACTAGAGTGTACAATTTACCACATTATACTGAATCGAGGAATAACATGTCAAAGGTTCTGATGAAGATATTACAAATACAACAGCAAGGCATGCAACTACTGTTGATACACTTTTTGATTAGCAATATTTACAGGATCCTGCCTGCCAATGCAACCAAAATCTGAGGGTACTATCAATACACATGTGCATTGAATGAAGCATCTTTAAAGTCTGCCATCAGCAACAAGAGTGACAAATCCTTACCCAGTGAGTTTAATGTTCCATCAAGAGATAACTGTTTGCCATTTGCATCTGAAATCCTGCCAATTCAGGAACTATCAGCAACAGTTTACATAATACAACCATGCATTCCGGTTGCTGCTGTACATGAATGACCAGTTGGACTTCGACTTTACTTCAGACACTCTACAGATAATTCCACTATTCACACACATGTGTATTTCGACGAATGAAATACTATACAAAGTATTCTTTACCTTCTGTCCATCACTTTGTACAGCTGAAAAAATAACAAGCAAATTTGATACTATGTGTGGTTTACTGTTTATTGCTCAATGATTTCAATCGGCGGTCACTATGAATAGGGCATACATGAAGATGTGCTTCAAGAACCGTAACAACGTTAACCCAGGTAAATGTTATTCCTACCTGATGCCTCAGTGGGACTTAAGAGCTTGTTGTAATTTCCGCCGTGCCTCTAACACTCTTTGTTCCTGTCTCCGAATGTCATCATCATTTATGAACACAGACTGGAAGACAGAAACAAGAACCTGGGATTGTTATTGATGCTCAATGGTAGTGATCATGGGGCAGGTGGGCAGATTATCTCAATACTGTCTACAGACCTAGTCACGTAGTGCACAACCCTCTGCTCGCTTTTACATGAACTTGTTCTTTCATTTCAGGATTTAAATGCGATTTTCGGCAGAACTACTCACTAAATATGGAAATCCGTAACGGGTTGGCAGGTCTGCCACTTACCTGTATCATAGGCTGGTCAGCATTAACATGCACACCTGGATTTTTTACAAGTAAAGGCTTTGATGCAGTTTGTCCTGTAACTGGTTGGTTACTGAGATGTAGAGCAGCAGCAATACTGTGCAAGAGATTCTCATTACTAAGCTCTGGACCAACACCTGGAAACATAGAAATACACAAAGATGGCTACAATACATGTATGAGTGTGTGAATTAGCCTCATCCTGGAGTCAAATTTCCTTGTGGGGCATCATAACCCATTGCATGTATTTCATTTCTAAACCTCAGTGATCTTTGACTTACAATATGAGGAATGCAAAACTCAAACCCTTTCTTGTTACCTTGTATATTTCTTGGTAGTGTCATAGGTTTAAACATCTCCTCATCTGTGTCACATGAATGAAGCCCATGCAACCTCTTCTCCCAGAATAACTGAAACAGGAGCGCATACAACAAATTGCACAAAAGTCTCGCAAACATCAACAGAACATACAAGCAGAAATACTGGCAGAAGTACAGGCCACAATTGCAATGGTATTCAGCCTAACACTTTCCTTAGGAAAGCCTATTACAAGCTGCTGAACTAAAGTGGACTTTTCATCTGTGCATTTCCAGTACCTGTTTTGGTTGTTCTTGTGGTCCATGTTTGAGTTCAATCTTTGTTTTGCTGTTAGTTTTATATCGTTTGACTGTGACAGGTTGTTTGAAGATGGATGCTGTCTGGCGAATGGGAAGGGCGAGGGCAGCATCGTGGCGGATCCCTGAAATATAGGAAAAGTTGTGTTAAAAGTAATATTCTTTCCCAAATGAATGCAGAGGTAGAGGAACAGGAAACAATTTCTCCAGGCCACTCAAGAGAGAAATACATACCCCGGTAGATTACCGGTATATATATTTATTACATGTAAGTTCTAACCACCAACAAGACAACTAGCTGTCATTCATAGTAGGATGAAACAACATCAGAACAGAGAATGGCAGCTCTTAAAATTGATGTGAATGACACCCAAAGTGGTATCTTTTTTTACCAGTAGACCAGAACACAGAAGGCATGATCATAAGCAATACAATAAAGTTACCAAAATACCAAAACCAAAATCAATAAGCAAAACAAGGACATGGCAATTACAATTTTTACCGGTAGTTGCCATTACAACATTGCTTTACAACAATAACTAGGTCAACAGACTGTGATTCAAGGTTGAAAATAAAATCTTTTAGTTACCATCACCAACAGCATTTCAAATCAACTCATCCTCTGCCTTGTGAAGTCAATAAAGGTGTACACATAATAAATTGCGGAAACATATCTATTGTATACTGGAAATCCTACATTATTGGTGGCAGATATCAGTTTTCAGAACTTCTGCTTAACTACCAACCAACCTTGAATAACAATCAATCTGGAAAACTTACTTCCATATTCTATCATTGGAATTTTTTATTGATTGTTCAGGAACAGAAAAGAGGACATTTCGACTGGCAAAATATTCTTGATGAGCAAAAAGGAATGATAGATTGGAATTGGCATGTCCTCCAGTGCCATCTAATGGTACAATAACAAACCTCGTGCATAGTCATAAGTAGTTCCTCTCATGCGCTTACTTTTACGAAGTGGGTTACTGATTATTTTTCCAGTACGAAAGTCAAATGCACTAAGGTCAAATGAATCACCAAGTGAGCGAGCCAATTGCGGTTTGCTTCTTATTTTCCTCCCATCAGGACTGAAAGAAAAGTTTCATGAACTGTTATTAATTTAGTGTTAACAAAAATTCATAGCGAGCGGTCACTCGCTTATGAATTTTTGGTGTTAATAAGTAACAAGTATAAAGTAGGCCTACCTAGGCTAAATTTTTAATGTTATTTCAGAAAGAAACGGGCCCGGGGCTAAATAAAAATAAGCACGAGATGGATCAGATGCATCTTAGGGGCCTATGGGAATTAACGTATACTATAGGCCTAGCCACTAGGTGGTAGGCCATATTAGGCCAAGCATGGATCTGCCTAGTCCTAGCTCTCAGTAGCTGCGTGCATGCAATCCAATGCAATGCATGCATGCAGGCCTACACGTACACACTCACCTGTAATAATAGACGTCAGTTTTCCCAGCAGAAAGACCACATTTGCGGATAATTTCTTCTCTCTTCCAGCCATTGGGAAGACCCGGACAATCAGTTCGCTTTTTTATTTCCATAGTGGACATGACGGGTGACTTATTTAAGGCAAAGAAAGACAAAAATCATCAATTCTTTATCATCCTTTCTCTCAAACACTGCAACCCACTCACATCAACCGTAAATGCCGATGGATGTCTCACCGCTGCATTTGTAGCGCCTGGATATTCCCATCGCACATTGATTTATAAGCGGTTTCTGCTATCTGTTATGAATGTATATTTATGCATGATTATTTTTGTCCAGTTAGTTAAGTTTCCGTGCTTTTATCATGAGTTATATGTAATTTCCTTGAGAATGAAATAGCCCCGCGGAGCAGCCCAATTAAACTGGTTACTATTTTTGCCGCTGCACTCCAGCGGCGCTCATTCCAATTGTGGAATAAGCGCCGTGGGTGTGCAGCGGTAAAAGCTGTAACCAATCTACAGCCGGTTTCGTTAGTTGCCCCCGACTGATGCCGGGCTTTCCGGTTCAGCAACCGAAAGCGCGGCAAAGATTGGAACCAGTCTGGCAACCTACATATTAAAATTTGGGAAAGTTTCTTTTCGAATGTGTCATGGTAGGCCTATGTGGAGTTTTTTTTCTCTCATTTTAGCCATCTTTTGGGAAATCTTTCTATTTGGAATGCCATGGCGTCGTCATAACAAGATATATCGACGTTGACTGTCGGCCATATCATCAACTCTGAGGAAAGTAACGCCAAATCCCCATTATCATACAATTTTGGTTTTATTTCAGATGACGACAATGTATTTTAGCATAGGGCCAGTGCAGGAGTGTGTCTTCAGTAAGGCGGCCTGTTCTCGGGCAAGTATAGGCCTATGACACACCCTCTGCTCTGAAATTCTATTCTATTCTTTCGGATTGTGGTACTGCGTTCTGCCAGTTGGCTCCACTCATCCGATGGACGCATGCCGACTGTTTGAAGATGTGCATTTCTCAAGGTCCTCACAACCTCGTTTCATGGTTGGATCACTGATAGTGTGCAGTTCATCACCGCAGTGTTAGTCCATGATGGATGTCGGAGACTACTCCAAAACATCAGTCATGTTTTCTTTATAGAACTGTCGCCTGTAAGCAGATTCCGATTAATATGTATTTTCGAGTTTCGGCAAAACCCCCGAAACGCCAACGCGAACGTCGTCCATCCTTTTGTTCGTGCCTTCTTCGCGGCATCGAACAATAGGATTGACGTTCGCGTTGGCGTTTCGGGGGCTTTGCGATAACTGTCTAATGTATGAGCGAAGTTTCGAAGACGAAATTAGTTCATACGACAACTTCAACTTCAATCCTCGCAGTTTGTTGGACTTTTGAACCCCATGATGCTGATATTCTTTAACCCTTGCATCCGTTCAGGTGGTCAAGGCGGAGAAGGCGCGTGTTCCTGTGCGAAGAGGTTTTCTCCTGTATTACAATTCCAGCAGATAATTGGCCTACTGTACTTTATAGGTAACAACAAGCAAGTTAAAGGGCCTCTAGAGGCAGCTTTTTAGTACATATTGATATGATTACTAACACAGAATTGGTGGCATGAGGGTCAAACTTGGGCGTCAGTTTTGAAGTAAAATTATATCAGTGTGAACATTTGATCTACAATTTATGAGTTCATGGTTACCATGCAGCGTCACCTGTTGCATAGTGGCAGTACTGTTAGTAGCCCAATAGCAAGCTGCCTCTAGAGTCCCTTTAAGCTACCCAAACTAATAATACCAAAATACTAATCCATTTATACTAACCATTTATAATATACTCCCCCCCCCCTCGTTTATCCCACAATAGCTGTCCATTATACCCAATTTTCCAGAGTTATGCAATGCTATAAGTTATTATTTGAGTAGATGACGTTAGCTAAGCGTGGTCAAACACGTACATGTTATGCCGCAGTGGCGAACTGAACGGACCTTTTAGTCACGCTGGCCAGACATTCCATGGGTCATGGAAGTATTATAAAGAATATACATGGGTTCGCAGCGTAGCAGGAGTCACGTCAGAGTGGAAAGTACAGACTGAATGAGAGGAGGAAAACAGGTAGGTAGTTCCATACCTCATTGATAGGCCTACTACCGTAATTTTTGTGGTGAGACTGTACAGTCGATGCCAAAGAACGTGCAGTTTACCCTAAATTTTGGACATAGCTCGGGCCACCTGTGGGTGTACACACAACTACCAATAGAGAGTTTTCGCAAAACCCCCGAAACGCCAACGCGAACGCCAATCCCATTGTTCGATACCACGAGAGCACCGAACAATAGGATAGACGTTCGCGTCGGCGTTTCGGGGGCTTTGCGAAAACTCTCTATTATTTGACAGAACTGTCGAGGACAGTCGCATTCCTTGACCTCCCGTCCCCGTTTCTCACGACATCACAGACGTTTTGTGGGATGACAAATTTGTTTGCCCACCTACATGTTTTGGCCGACAGCAAAGTATAGGGGCCTACTTGTAATGTTAATCTTTTTTTAATCCCAAAATACCCTACGCCATGACTAAGGAGTTTTCGCAAAGCCCCCGAAACGCCGACGCGAACGTCTATCCTATTGTTTGCTGCTCTCTTCGTGTTATCGAACAATGGGATTGGCGTTGGCGTTTCGGGGGCTTTGCGAAAACTCACGAATGTACCAGCAGTACACCGCACCCTGAGATAGTAGGTCATTTCACTCGTATTCCTCCCGTGTCGCGGGTTGAGCACAAGGTAAACACACTAATGACATTCTTCCTCTTTTCTCTTTCAGAAAATAAAATTTCTTACAAAAGACGAGAAGTACGTTCAGGATGGCATTTCTTAACCGCCGGAGTGTTGCAGTATACATCATCATCACCACAGCTATGTTCATCTTCTTCAAAACGTTCGTCTTCGATACTGGAAAACCAGACGTGATCACCAGGACAGTTTTCTTTCCACCAGCCCTTCAGAAGGCGAGACAGATAGACGACTTCGTGGAGTTTGTGGAATTCTCGAAACGTAACACCACGGTTACTTTGCACACTGTGCCGCAAGTCACACGCATGATTCTGAAGCAAGAGAAGTGCCACCTGCCTGATTTGGTGTACCCGACCATAATTGAAACAAACCGGGCCTCAGACGGAGTACCGAAAATCGTCCACTTGACTTGGAAATCCGAAAAGATACCAGCTAAAGCAGTTCCTTTCGTGGAAAAATGGAAAACGACCAACCCAGATTGGCAAGTGTGGTTATGGACCGACAAGAACACAGCGGAATTCATCAAAATTTATTTCCCGGATTATTACTCACTATTTACGTCATACAAAAACAATATAGAAAGAGCAGACGCGATGCGCTACTTCGTTTTATATCAATTTGGAGGTGTGTACGCCGACCTTGACATCGAACCTGTGAGGTCTTTGAACCCTCTCATAGAGAAGTACACTTGTCTTCTGAGTCAGGAGCCGTACGAACACGGCAATCTCATGCGCATTGAGATGCTGAACAACTTTGGATTCCTTGCCTGTAACGCGTTTATGATGTGCCGTGGACAACATCCATTCTTCAAATTCGTCTTAGACAGCCTGAAAGTCCATAAGGATAACCCATTGGGTGTCCTTCACACAACAGGACCCGTATTCTTATCAAAAATTTACGCCAACTACATCGACAATTTCACCATTGAACTTTGCCGTAATAAAGCAAGCCGTATTGGCGTCGCACCTGCGGAATTCTTCATGCCGAAGTACGACACACTTTTCAACAGAACGGTCATCTTCTCATGTAGCAGATTTAGTGCCTTTATCTTTGGCATGACGTATGGACAGAAATTAGTATGTGATGATTTATACAGTCGTCATTTTATTAACAAGATTTTTAGAGTGACGTTCACCGACCATCATCATTTCCATACATGGGCCGAAGGAAAGGAATTGTATTTCAAAAAGGGGTTTGATTATAATAGTTTGCATATCAGAAATATTTTGCCAAATGCGCTCGTGAAGAACATCAGCAGCAGCATCAAGCATTGAATCTCGTCCATTCTATAATACTTCTGTGATTTCTATTTAGATTTTTCCACTGTTTTAGCCTGAGGCTCTTAGAAGTGAAAATGATGCGCTTATTTTCAGAGGGACGTCCTCCTCCTCCTCCAGACCGTCCGTCATTGGTCTGTCACGAATAGTTGCGCATATCTTATGTATACGTTCGCTTTGCCACCAAAGAACTTCACTAAATGATATCCCATTCTTCCTCAGGAAAAAGAGGAGCATGTCATGCCTTTTTATATAAATACAGTCGAAGACAATCACCTATCATTTGTTAACTTAGCTTTCTCATTCAGTACCAAAAATTCAGGAGCGAGCGATGGGAAGGAGGTTCTTCGTCGTCTGTGTTCCCTTCCGTTGTGGGCCCTGTAGTAGGGAGGTTAAGAAGTCAAACGATAAACGTAAACGTTAACGACTACGTTATTTTTGTACTGAAAATGCGATTTTAAATCTGGTGAATGTGTAATATGAAAAATAAAGTTGTAAAGTTTATGTTTATCGTTTGATTTCTAAACCTCCCTATTGACAATTACACTCCGAACGCAGACGCCAGTATATGACACGCCGCCCTCTCTTCGCTCCCTTTTGGGTTGTCAGACGTAACTCTAAAAACAGTGAGTTTTCGCGAATTTGACGTGGTCAATTTATGATGACGGGGACGCTTATTGTTCTTGTCTGATGAAGGGGACATCGACAAGACAATGAAAAACTTGAGGTAAATTCTGTTTTTGTGACTCAAAGTTTTGGAATAGTCGAACGTTATACGGGACTATATTTTATCATAGAGAGACTTGACTGTATAGTTTCCTCATAATTTTTTATCATATCCTATGCAATGGTCGAAAGGAAGTCGCCATGACAACGCCTAGTCCGGCTCGCACGAATTGTTCTAATATAGATGACCAATTTTCAACCAAAGAATATTGGGTTACAGAGGTAACACCATAACAATCCCAGTCCATGTACGATTACATCATGAACTTTCACTCTTGTCAATGATCTGAAACTGGACGCGGGCTGCCTCAGCCATCCGAGCAGGGTATTGTCCTCGTATGACGTTTAGTTCCGTCGCAATCCGCGTGAGGCGCTGCAAGCATTGATAGCGCTTGAAAATGATGGCAGATGGGTGCATCTGCGATACGGCTGCCGTGCATTCTTGGTGTGTTTTTTCATGTCTGAGTCGCACGATTGGAATATAAACGCATGTACACAATAGCCATTGTACTTTAGACTTCTCCAATCCAATCATTACTGCGCAATTTGTCCAGGAAAAGACCGAAAGGTAAGTCGTTCGTTGTCTTGCTCATCATGCAACATGTTCTGCAGTTTTACAGTTCGACACTAGATGGCAGCACTGTATGATTGTTCACCTGCCACGCCCCTTTTTCAGCTTTCCATTTCAGCATTCGGAACCACCTGAGGCGAACTGCTTATCTGCCACTGGACGGCGCATTTCACCTCGGACACAAGTGCAAGGCAGCCATATTGTTTATCAACAAACCCACGTGATCGACCGTGGGACTATTTTGGCAGAATTTTGGCCTGTTAAGGTGTTCAAACTTATTTGCTGGATAACTTGAGGCATATTATTTATAAACTTACCGGTATCTCATCCAATCTGCCAATTATTGATCAATAACGCAACGTTTTGTGTGACCTATTTCGTTCATGCGCAGGGTGTGATGAGGCGAACCGCATTTGAACTCTCACAAACGGGCAGCAATCCTTGCGCATTCAAGATGGCTGCCTTGGAATTGTGTCCGAGGGGAAATGCGACCGTACGGAAATTGCCGAGCAGTTGCCTTCGGAAGTTCCGAATGCCATTTCAGCTGTGTTAAAAATGTGTGACTGTAGTGCAAAAATGACAGTTTGTTCAAACCTTTTTGTTGCCTCAGCGAATAATTTTCAGGTTTGGAAAATGCACATTGGCATTTCTTTCTTGGCCATATGTTGCTGCTAATTGAAATACTTTACTTTCGTCTAGGTCTAAGGTCCCTTCCACATATTCATGCCAGTAGAGGTCTCGCCTCCTGGAATAATTATACAAAGGATAAGTCTATTCTATTCAACAAAAATGACCAATGGCCATGGTGCCAGCCAGTCATATTGAAAGGCCTTTACCTTGGCCAGTGCATACATAATGAATTGGTGTTTAATGAAGGGACCTTAGACAGACGAAAGTAAAGTAGTTAGCTTTTTCAGTTAATTCAATTGCTCATTTGCATGTAGGGCTAGGCCTACTTGACTGCTGACCTACTTACTTATGGCCCCGTAGCCCTATTCATGACAAGTACCAATTGTATCATCTTAGCTTGGCCTATTTGTTTGCTTATTCAAATTTAGGGGCAAATTTTTTGTTAGAATGTTGAAAAGAAATGAGAGGCTTACATTACATTACACAGAGTGAGATGTGAAGTATGAGGACAACTTGGAATTTCAGAATAACCTTGACATTGGCGACTCATCAAAGTAGGGATTTTCGTTTTTCAGAGCGACCAAGTGAAGAGGACTCTTATAGAGCAGCTGTGATATGATTTCCATCAACATTATTGAACAATAAATGCTGGAATAATGATGAATAATGAGAGTTGCAATTGGTTTGGAAATGAGTTATTATACCCATTATCATGCAATCTCTGTCCTGAAGATTCATAACAACTCACTTGACTGTGAGGATTGAATGCTAAATGCTCTTCTCTTGATAGTTGTTTGATTGAGGATTTGCATTTTCCTCTGTTCTTTAGCCAAAGATGACAGCTCGCCTTACAAAAGTTACAGTGTAACCTCTCTATCAAGATCACCTTTAGCTTTAGGACTGTCCTAAATTGAGAGGAGTCCTACGTACAGAGGCAAAATGAACAGAAATAACCCATTTGTGACTTGGGTTTGGTACCGGTATCCTTAATGAGGGTGTCTTTCGGACAGGTGTCCATTCAGGGAGGTACCACTGTAAAAGTACTAGTTACTCAGTTCCTTTTTCCTATGGAGCCTGCAGGATATAAGTGGGATATTGCTATGGTATCACCGAAATTAGATGATAAAGTTCCATCATGTGATATCCCTTGGCTGCTTATGTGATGGATACCAATGCTAGTAAGAATTAAAATATCCTAGACGCCCCTCCATAAGTAGACCATGTCACCATTCAGACTTGAGGCTATGTTAGTCTGGCTGTAACTCACAATTCAGACCAGACTCAGGACCTGAGTCATGTCACAGTTAGACCATGCCATCCATTCAAATCAGACCCAGGTCTGACTTCGTAGTAGACCATGAACCATGTCACTATTCAGACTTCAGCCCAGTCTACTAAATCCAGACACAAGTCAGATGAAATCCAGTCTGTTGGTAGAATAGATCGGGGTTGTTCAGACCAGTCAGTTCAACAATATCACCATAAAAGCAGTCGATAAATCACATTTCATCGATTTTGTAGCTTGGTAATGGCAGGTTTCCTAGCTGTGGTCGCAAGGTCCCATCCACTTCATGCATGCTCATAGAAATCATACCATACCAGTCAGATTGACTCCAATCAATACCACCAAGCTGCCATCCTGGAGCTAGTACTCACGTCGTGCACTTCTGTTTCTCGATATCATGAAAATGTAATATTTATGAACAAGGATGAAAGCCTTCTTTTCAGAAGTGTGTCAGTTTAAAAAACCATAAGCAGGTATTTCAGCCACTCAGCATCATCAAGTTGTCATTGCTCAAAGTGGACGTACAGTTTCTGTTCCAGTTGAATGGCCCTTCGGCTGGATAATGTTCCAGAGCATGGTTACAGGAATAACTATGGCCATATTCCATGGTTTGATGGAAAATTGTGTGTCTCAATGATGTCCTAATGTGAGAGCATGAAATTCTGTCGTTATTTCCATTGGGCTGATGGATTGGGATGGAGTCAAAATACCGGTACAAAAAAATTGTCAGCAACAGGCATGTCAGGCCTACTGGTAGCCAGGGTCCGGTTGCACAAAAGCATACTAGGCGTAGTATCATTCTATCTCCTAGTTGGCTTCTAACTTCATATACAAACGCATACTAAGTAAGTTAGAAGCCAACTAGGAGATAGAATGATACTACGCCTAGTATGCTTTTGTGCAACCGGGCCCTGGTTTTCATTTGACAGAATTCATTCACCTCTGCAGCCTATTTCTTTTACAAACTGGAATAGACCTACTGTGACTACCATGACATGATCAGTTCAGAATCCAGATTTTTTTCATGTCCCTGAAAGGACCCCCGGAAGGACTGCCCTGGAAGATTCACACTATCCGTAACCTGCTGTTATATGCCCTTGATTTGCACCCAAACTCACTACAACACTTTCACTCTACATTCATGCATTTGTGATATTTACATTCTGATTGTTCAGTAACGATTGTTCGAATTTGTCGCAGTGATATTTGAACAGCGTACTTCCATGTCTAATATTTTTTGTGTACATGTAAGTTGTAACTACATGTGCGTGTCCATAAAAATGGTGGAAACGTTACAAAAAGGATCTATATTCAATGAATTTTTGATGGATTGATGGGACATCTACAAGAGTACAACCAACAATGATAGAATGTAAAGTCAATACATATCTATGTATTTTTTAAAAACCGCTTCCCACCGTGTCCCACTTTCTAGTGGCTTATCATTATCATTTGCTGAGCGAGGTTGTTTTTTTGATAGTTTGTGTATTAAAGTACTCAGTGATTTGATAATAATATGGAAATGTTGAAAGTTAATACATGTATAAATGATTGGGGAGTGAAGTTAGCATCGGTTCTGTTGACAGTCTGAATTACTTTGATTGCAGACTTGAGAAGAATTCTACTGTTGCACATGATTTGGTCCTGGATAAGAAAATACAGTCGAGATCAATGAGTATTTCTAAAAAAAGCGCTGAATGCATTTTTCTGTCCTTTAGTCACAATTTAGGGAGGCATCTCTGTTCTTCGCCTCGGTTACTTTTCAACCATGTGGTGTCAGTTCATCTGATGGTCTTCCTAGTGGCGCATGTGTTTCAAAATTGGTTACCCAAGAAAATGGGACAAAATTCAAACTGTGTAATGATCACAAAGATTTGTGCCATTGATTTTCCAAAAATCAAATGTAGTATTTGATAATATGGACCTTTATTCTTTAACTATTAGTTTCTCCATCTGGGATGTAGGCTACGGTGTACACTCATTTGAAGGAGGGTATAAAAAAATATTGAGCTTACCAACAAAATCTATCGTTCCGTCCGACACCAAAACTACTTTTATTTCTGCTGTCAGATTTTAAAGGGTTAATAGATCAATTAGTTTGCAGTGCCATATTATAGATCTCCGTGATACCTAGATCTGACATGAATATTGTAGAGTTTCAAGAAACAGCCTTTCACCACTCCAGTAGACAAAAGAATGGTGAAATATTCCAGTCATTGCTTTCTATTTGGATAGGCCTACCTGGTATTGTAATCATGGGATATTAGATAATCTGTCATAGTAAAGTGCATGTCCTGCTTCCTATATAAATCTCAATGTTTTGGGGGATCAATCTTCTCATTGATAGTCTGTCGATATTGAGATCATGGCTGTCTATTGTTTCTACCCGTCAACCTACATAGGTCTAATTCTCTTGTACTGTATCCTAACTATTGGAATACAATGTTCTATGAATTGTGCTATTACGCATTTTTATGGAGTACCTGAATCAATTTTGTAATTAGATCACAGTTGATGGTAATTAGGCCGCCAATATTGTGCTGATTACCAAGCTCAGTCCGAATGTTTACTAAAATACTTCGACTCCAGTTCGATATTCAGCCATGTCATGGATACAGTCGGATGTAATGAGTGGATCGTGCCTGGAGCAATAGAGCAGTCTCAATGGGTGCAGAACGATCAAATTGTATAAGAATAGGAGTGTCCAAAGCTCGTGAAATGTTGTAGAGGGAAGCCGTTGTTGCAAACGTGATCATAGTTGTATATGCACGAGACTGGTTGCTGATATGAATCGAGGATCATTTTCAGATATGGATCACATGCATTTCAACCATCTTCTTGCAATCTTCAGTCCAGGGTTATCACGTTGTGATTGAGAAATTCTGGTCGGCTGGCATCAGATCAAAGCGAGAATATCATTTGATAACAAGGAATGACCCGATCTAGTTTTCCAAGATAGGTGGTAAAATCATCTCGCATAAATAATACATCATAAAGTAAATAAAACCTGAATCTGCATAATGTGACCAAATTGTTTATATTTTCAGGTCAGACAGTCATACAATGGGTGGTGTACTTGAGTTGATGGCAATGATTGGAAATGGTGGGAAGCAAAATTCCTTTCTGGGAAATGACTGGAGTTGGTTTTGTTGGTCACTTTTCCGTGCTTGAGACAGTCTAAGTACACCAGGTAAGTCGCTCTAGGATTCCTGTATTTCCTTTTTAAGTGAGTGTGATATGGTGATATTTCAAATCTGATGTGGTGTTAACTGCCCAGGAAGCTACATTGAGAATATATGGAATTGTCACTCAGGTAGGATAAAAATCTTTAAAGACTGGAAAGTGAATCCATTGTTGTTTGGGAACAAAAAGGAGTAGACATTCATACCAAATCATCCTAAAAAGTGGAATAGATGCCAGTACCAAATCCTCATTTGCAGGTGAGTTGATGAGTATGGGTACCTCATTCATGAAATGAGTGTTACTCTTGGTAAAACATTACTCAGTCAGGGGGTAGTTATGAGTTACCCAGCTTAAACATGGGCGGGGGCTTGTTATGCGTTACTCAGGGTCGTAAGAACGACATTATGTACCCCCCTTCCGCAGTAGTACAAGTGCAGTTGTCGATGGCCAACTTGACTGCAACCAAATCATGAATCTCTGTAACATTCTATAGTGAGACATGTTCAGGGCCATCCCTTTAAAATGTGAAAAAGTATACTGTTGATCTTGGAGATGTATTTCTAAGAAATTTCTGGGTCAGTTCATGTATTGGCATGAAATCATGGGTCCGTTAAATTCGGTGCATTGTGTAGCAGCATGAGTATTTTAAATCAACAATCATATCCCTGGATATCCAAGTGAATGTTGGGTAGTTCCAATTATTATTTGAGAAAAGTAGGACAGTTCATCTGATACATTACCATCAATATCTCGTACAATATCACATAAGTTGGCAGTATTGGTAAAAGATTGGCTCTTCAAAATCAAACAGTTGATTCTGTTTCTGGAGTGTGATTTGATTTAGCTCAATAGCATGACAGTATCGTAAGGAATGTGTGAGGGGTTTGAAAGTACCGTTGAGTGTTGTCGAAGATGACAAATGTACGATGGCACTTGACCGATCAGGTGATACCGGATATCGAATTCTCAATCTGATTGCGTCAATCTTTACGTTGTGAGTCCGGTTCCGTACTCAGTGATCATGTTTCAATTTGACAGGATTCTTTTGACCAATTCACGCAATTGATGACTTCAGGATATGACGAATTATTGGCTTTTAGTGGTTATAAAGTCATTTGACTTCAATCATTCATACAGTTATCTCCTATTATAAGTGATATCTCTAACATCAAGACATGTTTATAGGTAAGTTATAGTACATGTATAGGGCCCAGCCATTATATTGCCTATCCCATATTTTCAGTCATTTTACCGGTAAGATTGAAATACTGCATTTTGATGAATTGATGAATTCATGGGTTGATGATGGGTTGGGATTAGCTGAGACTCGAGAGTTGTCAAGCTTCCGGCTTTTAGTGGTTATAAAGTCATTTGACTTCAATCATTCATACAGTTATCTCCTATTATAAGTGATATCTCTAACATCAAGACATGTTTATAGGTAAGTTAGTACATGTAGGGCCCAGCCATTATATTGCCTATCCCATATTTTCAGTCATTACCGGTATTAAGATTGAAATACTGCATTTTGATGAATTCATGGGTTGATGATGGGTTGGGATTAGCTGAGACTCGAGAGTTGTCAAGCTCCCAGCTGTCATATCATTGGCTTTCAAATACCTCGGATCCTTCAGGTATTGGAATGAAGAGGATACTTTACGTAAGGCCAAGTTTGTTGTGTGTTTCCTGGTCAGGTCTGTCATCCTTTTCATTTCGGTAATGGATTCTGGTCGTCTGCTGTTATCATCCATTGGCAAATATAATGTAAACAAGATCATGGTCTTTTGCACTGAGTGTGTTAAACTAATTAGCCTTCATTTGGCAAATTGATCAGAATGAATCTTTGGGGAAACATTACGTTTTTCTTGAACATAACTGACTGTTGATCTGGGAGAGAAAGCTCAAAATTAAGCTCTTTTTGGGCGACTTTTTACCCATTATTTTGCCACGGACGAAAATCAAGTTTAGATCTTGTGACTTGGATTTGATCAGTGGGGCTTTCGGGAGTTACACTATTCAATCTTTTCTGTTGAAATGGTTAAAAGCTGAGACTCAATAGAGAAATACTTTGACATTCCTATAAAATCCCGAAGTGCAACCACAAGTCAAAACGGGTGTATCAAATATTGATACTCCCATTCGATTTGTGATTGGACTGGGGGCATGTCATCAGCTCTTTGTGCTTTTCTGTATATACATACATCATCAAAACCCTTCGCTCGTTATCGAACCTAACTCCTCCCTGACCTAAGTCTGTTTCTCTACCACTGCGCCGCCTCAGTCAACAACTCAAGATTTAAAGAGAAATGGAACAATTTTTCATATTTTGTACTTCAGATCATAATGACAGTATTCATACTTGGAACATGATTTATATCAGTCACTCTTTGACTCGCCAGCTTTAAATCACACAGACTGGATGCTGGCAGCTCTGTTTAATTATACATTTACTACTCCTGTTTTTCAGATCGATGACAAGACTTCCAATACCACTTGGGAAGCTCTGTTTACGCAATGGATTATGGAGATGAGATTTTGGGTCCAGGATCACTTGACTGACTTGGATAGAAAGAGACCAGAACTTGTTGACTGACTACCACAACACTTAATGGATGCAGACCACCGCGGTTTCAGGAAGACATGATAATGCCTCTGCCTGTAAGGAGCAATTTATTCTTATATGTCGTACGTCAATTGTGCTGTAGCTGAGCAAAATTTGCTGGTAATGGATTGATCCACCAGTACTATAATGTCTCTATGTTGAGTGTTGGTGGGATTGTGAGCAGTATTGTGTGTTCGCTGTACCCGAGTAAGCATTCAACATTTGAAGACAGGAATATCTAATGAAAATCTACAAAAATTTCACTTGTTCGCAGTGTTGTTAGTTCAACACAGTTTTCTTGGCCAACAAGTCAGCCGGAAGGTTGTCATTTTGAGATCGTGTCCCCCAATTATTATCTCGTATCACCCCCATGCGTGTGAACCATGCAATCAGTCACACTCACATAATTAAACATTATTAGACGAAGTTTGAGTAGGATTTCACGAGGCTTCTTCAAGCGTTGGTTCCAGGCATTGATTGATGTTATGAATATTTATACTTTTGCAGTGTGTCTGTTGGCGTAACTCGAAGTCTCCAATGTGCTGTATCTGTGGAATGTAAGCTTCATGTGGACTGATGCTGGACAAGCTTTCGATGAAAACTGCAGCAGTGGATGGGTGGTTTAGAAGTCTGAGGATATTTTCTGGAAGTGATACAGTTGTTGATGGACGATCGTTGCTTCGTGAAGTAGTGCACATTTTATGCATTCGGTGTACGGATTACAACGTGAACTGAAAATCTACTGGAAATGCGACCATCTTCATTAAGAGATTGGTATTGTGATTATGGTAGGAACCGTTCGTTAACGAGCTGACATACCTGGGAATTTTGATGTGGATAACTGTTCTAGTGATCGATGAAGTCTGAAAACTGTTGATGTACACATGTGCATTANGCAACTGTGAATAGGCTTCTGGATGAGGGAAAGGATAGGCCCCCAGGGGTTGGGGGCTGGCTGGATAAGCTCCAGACATATTGCAAAAACAGATTAGTGTACAGTGCTTCAAATATGGGTCAGGTTATTGACATTTCTCTGCCAAAAATTGAACCGGTGGTGGAAAAAAAGAAGCACAAAACCATGAAAACTGTGGATTATTTTCGTGAAAGATATCACAAATTGCATCGGAAGTTTTTGTTCCACAGTCCAAGTGCCATCAAGTACGGCTTGAACCAGTTAGACAGGAGCCATAGTTTGAGTTTAAATTGTCTGGATCAATATCAGAACAATAATACGATAGCTGATATCCAGAATCAGAATTGTGGCGTGGTGCCCAAGCGTCCTCAGTTTCTCAATGTCAAGCCTATTGTCAAGGCATCTCCTGAGCAACAAGTGAAAAAAGCTGTTGAATACTTGAAGAAAAAAGCTGAAAGTTTGAAAAATCGTTTTTTCCTCAACACTCCTGTTGTGTCTTGGCGTGGGATTATTGACCAGCATAAGAGTATTTTGAATGAGACGTTGGATGATTTCAAAGTTGATTATAGTTTTACAAACAATGGCCCAGTGGATGAGAATGACAACTGTGGTGGCAACGAAGGCATGGAGGACTCCAGACTTGACAACTGCCAGAATGAGACAGACTTAAGAACACGTACTCGTGGGAACTCATTCCGTCATGCATATTCTTATCTGACAAAAGGAGACAATATTATTGAGTATGACGAGGACACTGTTCTTGATGAGGAGGGTGAGGAGCCAGACAGAGGGTTTTGCCGCGATCGTGTGGTCAACCCACTAGCATTTACCTCAGAAAGTGCCAAAAGCTTGTCAAGAGGAGAGAAAAGAAAACATGGCGAATACATGTGCAATGATAACTCGGTTTCTAATTCAGATTCTAGTCAGGAATATTCCCGTGGTTACAGCTATCAGCAGTCGTTGTATACAGAAGGTGTGCACTTGTCAGAAAATGTGAAATCAACCTTGGTTGAATATGAGTTTGATAGCAACCATCATAATGTGAATAGACTAAAAGAACTACTGCCTCTTGATGGTGGGAATTCTGACACGTCTGAGTGCTTCACACGATATGAGGGCGGTCAAAGACCGAATGTGATCGAAATAGAGACGATCACTTCAAAAGAAATGAAAGTAGAGCAGGAGTATGCTGTTGACAGCCCAAGCCCTCTCTCTCCATTCATTCGCAAACGTGGTAAATACATCTGTGGTCAAACACTGCCAATTGAGGACTTGTCACCGCACGAACTGAAAACTTATCGCCTACCCACATTTGAGGAGTGTTCTCCTGTGACGGAGACAAGCAGCTTGCATTTTGACATGAAAAGGGACTTAGTAGCTTCTCAGAAAAGTGACAACATCCCCACAAAATCATTGGTGCTTCCTATTAATAATCAGAACATTCAGATTACTTTAGCGCACAGTATTCTTCTTATGGCAGACAACATGTTTAATCAGGGACGTTTTGATAAAGCTTCTGCTGTTTACGAGAAGGCTCTGGGACTCTTACACGCAGCATACAAGGAAGGAGGTGTCCTTGATGAGCACATGGCTCATATTCTTAAGAACCTTGGGCTCATTCGCACACGCGATGGTGACATCATTGGTGGTGTTGGTCTCATGGAACAGGCCATTCGGATGTTGACTGTCATTCACAAAACTGATATCCACGTCCGAATTGCGGAGGTCTGGTATGAGATGGGAAATGCTTACATCATTGAGCATCAGCATGGTGAGACCTTGCGTGACCATGTCATTGTCACGATACGTGATGAACTGAATTCTGAACTTCTTGATTATGTGAACAGTGATGATGAATTCGATGACATTGATGAATGTTACGACGGTCGAAACATCACGGATAGTTACTCGATTAGTACACACGAGGCACTGACCTGTTACCAACATGCCTTAGCCATTCTCAAGGATTTGCAAAACCAAGACAATGTATATACAGATCTCATGGCAAAAGTTCTCACAAAAATCGGTGACTGTAATGTCATAATTGACAACTATGATGGGGCTGTGCAATGTTATGAGAAAGCTCTCCACTGGTTCCCGTCTGCGCGGGAACGATCCTCTCTGCCAAGTAATGCGCATGTGTTGTGTATGCAAGGAGTTGTGCGGTTTCTTGTTCATCAATATGCCAAGGCCGGAGCAATGTTTCAGTGTGCACAGCTCATGTACCAACATATTCGCATTGAGGACGATTCGGTTTACAAGTTTGAAACTGCATATGTACTCTCACTTCTCAGTTTCTCGCATTACGCCACCAAGCAGTATTATAAAGCAACTGCTGCTGCACTCAAAGCAGTTGAGATTTACACAGAGATGTATGAGGATCATATCCCCAATTTAGCTGAAGAGCCATTCTGGTTAGTTAACCAGACAATTTTCACTCTTGGATATGCATACCTCTCTGTCGAAGCCTATCCCAAAGCACTGCAGTTTCTGCAGCTTGCCAAAGAATACAGTCACACCTCTGTTTATGAGGATCGGGTTCAGATTGTTCAGATTCTGAAAGCGATTGGAGATTGCTATGAAGGGATGGAGAATCACGAAACAGCTTTGGTGTATTACTGCCAGGCGTTGGGAGACAATGAAGAAAACAGGCAAAGTGGGATGAAGTCAAGTTCACTGCAGAACCAGTTGCTCTCCAAATCTGCAGGGATGCACGTCAGCATGCAGCAGTATGAGGAGGCAGCCGAACGCTTGGATCAAGCCCTTATTGCCCAGATTGACCTGGAGGACGACATCAGAGGTGACCTTGTAAGTTTATTTCACCAGTTGGGACAGGCACATACTATGGCGTTTGAGGTTGACAAGGCGATGGAGTGCTACTTGGAGTGCATAGAGGCGTATGAGGAAGACCATGACTCCTTGGGACCAGAAATGTCTGCGACCTATGGTAACCTAGCAACGCTATGTCATGTGAAAGCTTGCATGACAGAATGCGGGACAGAAATGGAAGAGATGTTGTACAAAGCAGAGAACTACTTCCAGATTGCTGTAGATTTAGAGTTTTCACCAGTTCTGGCATTGAAGTATGCGAACTATCTCTTCCATCAGGCAGGTTATATTGAAACAATACTCATTGTGCAGCAACTTTTGAACACTGATGCTGCAACGGGTGACATTATTTTCTCAGGGATCGAACAAGTCCTTGCACCGGACTTGATCCAACTGGAGACAGAAGAAGAGGTTGTGATTCCTGCATCTGTCTTCGCCAAATTCCTCCTGGTTGTGTGTTACCGTCGTTTGGGCCAGTTGGACGATGCTGAATATTATGTTGTTGATCTCATGGATGATGTGTATAGTTCAAACAAGCCACTACTCGCTTCAGTCCTGGGATACTGCATCTTAGAACTAGGCATCTACGACGAGGCACGCCGTTGCTTTGAAAGAGCAGTGAGGCTTTCTAAGGATGATTGCACCATTGCACTCCGCATGTTTTACTTCAGTCTGGGTCTTGAACTGTATCAGGTCCTTCGTATGCTGGAGATGGCGCTCTTCAACATCTACGAGTACTACAATGGCAAACAGCCGTATTATTATCATCCCATGTGCAGAAGACGAAGTAGTGTCTTGTCAACGGAGTCAGAATACAACATGTAGATTGTGGAGTGAACACCCGGTGCAGAATTAACAGCCAAGTAAAATGATACAAAGTCTCTCTGGTGCAGAGTTCTTACAACAGTAGTTGAAGTGTGTTCTTGGTGAACACTTCAACATTGTGAATGTTTGAACTGAAAATTGTAAGTGTTTGAAGTGAGGTTCTTTGCACCTCACTGCAACTTGACCAAAGACTTGGTCATTCTGTAGTGTTATTTTCATTAGCCAACTCTAGTTAGCAGCTCTCATGACAAATACAGTAGAACATCCCTTAATGGACACCTCTGCCAGGAGGACACCTTTCATATAAAGACAGCAGAGTTCAGCAGCCCCAGTTGGTCACATCTGTTTATTCAGACCCCTGTATTGATGACACCTCTCAATTAAGTCAGTTCCAAAGGTGTCCTCAATAGAGAGGTTCCAGTGTAGGCCAACTGGGTTTGAATATTGCGGTGTCTTCATTGCTAGTATTGGCCACAATTTTTCCCATTTTCCTGCCAACGATTTGCATCTGGCTATAAAAATTCCCAAGTTCTTGATTTGTTTAAAAATTGCCAGCATGATTCCAGAAAATTGCAGAATATATTTCTGGTGATATAGAGACAACTGTCCTAAAAATTCAATTTCACTTTGGAAGTTTCAAATGGGGATATTGCACTGGAGGTGTGAACCTTTAATGAGGTTAAGGTGCATTGAGAAGTTTTTCAAGAGGACTGTTGTAAATGTGTATGTTTCTCTTCGCACAGAAGTGATTATTCACTTAGCATGTTGAAAATGAAATCAGTTATAAGTGGCCTTGATGTGGTGTATCTTTCATTGGATTTCTCAAAAGATTGGTGGGAACAACCAGGAACGTGGTCAAAAGCTCTTGGAATTTATGTCCTGTACCAGACCTTGAAAACAATTTGGATTGGGTTGAGTTCTGTAGTAGCACGGGTGTTTAAATTTCTTTGCGGGGATTACTATAGTACCCTTGATGTGAAATATAAAACCAACTAGTAGGGAACATGCTGAAATCAGTTCATGCTGTTACATGTAGTTTGTTACCAGGTACATAAATTATAGTTTCTTTTATTGAAGTTTGTGTATGGATCGAGTACATGTAACATGTTGATGATGCTATATTTTGCTGTGATGAATTGAGAAGTATCATATTGGCAGGACTGGATTGGTCAACTTAAGATTTGACCAGAGAAATACATGTTAAAAGATTGGTTCCCGATCTCGCTGGAAGGATTGAATACTGATTGAGATAGGCAGCATCTGTTGTTTCCAAGGCACTGATTGGTCAACAAAAGAGCAATCAAATTGGTTTTCAACCCATCAACACGTTCTTCATTGGTTGTGTGACAGATGCTACCAATCTGAGAGTATTCAATCCTTCCGTTGAGATCAGGGACCGATCTAAGAAATATACTAGCTCCCTCTTTATTTATAGAAACTTTGGCATCGTTTTGTAAAGAGGGAAGAACTATTTAATGGTACTTTAGTATGACTGACTATTGGCAAGGCCTTGGGGTGTTGCTATATTAGTGTTAGTAACCTGTATTGCGAGCAAGAGTAAACATTGTGTAGGTGTACATTGGTTATCTATCTGTAAAGAGTTTCTTTGAACAAACATTTTTATTGACAGCAAGTTTGATTTTTATTGTCCTCTATAAAATGTGTGGGGTCGCACGAATCACTTTCCCACATACATTTCCCGCCTAGGATTTCGAATGGTAATGTGGCCTAGTTTCCTTTATAACAGGCATATAAAGTTTCCATTGATTGTTCAGACATCAGTTTCTTTATCTGCCTGTGCAGGAACGATATAATGCCTGCGAAATTGTGCTAATTTTGTTATTTTGCCAATCATGCCCTAGATTTTGGCGGCTTGTTTGAGACTTGTGTGACCTGAGTGGGTGAAAAATGTCCTGATATTGATCATTTTCATTTGATCGTTCTGCTCCACATGTATTCCAAGTGTATTGGAATGAAGTAACTCAGGCTTAAAGAATATTGACATTTTTCATGGCTATTCGTTTATCCGACAACTTGACGAAGTAGGCCTTGCAAACATCGTAAATAATATTATAAATCAAGTGCAATCAATATTATCTCAGCAATTATTGCTCTTAGCCGACTGCGTAGCGTAGACAACTGATAATCTTGAGTTAATTCTGCATCACCTGCCCTATTCTTCATGCCAGGTATTTTGGCAGAATGGGTGAAGAAAGAAGTAGTGTTATTACACACATTAGAAAAAGCTGGTAGGCATTATTTTACATGGATTCCCTACATCAATTCCTTGTTTTACAAGTGCTACCATCTGCTGTTGAAATGCTGAACTGAAGATCTTTTTCCCACGAAGACACTTGTGCATGTAAAATTGGCATAATGTTATTGTTATTGTGCATTGGGCAATATGGATGATATGTCTATGTTGACAACATGGATTATGATTTTGTATGTTTATAACTTCCTGAAGAACCAACTATATATTTCTTGAGATTAACAAAAAGAGCAGATGAATAAGATCTTGTGGTTATGACTTCTACCTCTATACTGAGTACTCTTTAGATTCTACTGTAGCAAAGCTGATCAAATGCCATAGCAGATGCTGGGCAACTCTCTCTAATTCCTTATTTTGAAATTTGTTTTCTATGTATTTATTAGCTTTACTTAGATCTAAAAGATTGTCAGATCCTATTCTTCATGCCAGGTATTTTGGCAGAATGGGTGAAGAAAGAAGTAGTGTTATTACACACATTAGAAAAAGCTGGTAGGCATTATTTTATCATGGGTTCCCTACATCTTGGAGGAATTATACTGTCAGTATAATTCCTCCAAGCCTACATCAATTCCTTGTTTTACAAGTGCTACCATCTGCTGTTGAAATGCTGAACTGAAGATCTTATTCCCACGAATGTAAAATTGGCATAATGTTATTGTGCATTGGGCAATATGGATGATGTGTCTATGTTGACAACATGGATTATGATTTTGTATGTTTATAACTTCCTGAAGAATCGACTATATATTTCTCTAGATCAACAAAAGAGCAGGGCGGGCATCACGAAACTCCGATAGCACTAACAGTGCCTAACAGAGGTACCATTATAGAATTTCTCTGTTAGGCCCTGTTAGTGCTATCGGAGTTTCGTGGCGCGGTCGGCCCTGGGCCCGGTTGCACAAAACTCACGATAGTGCTAACTTGGTGTTAGCGCTAACTTATGTTAGATGGCGTAAAAATCCATTGTCTTTTTACGTCATTTAACGTAAAGTTAGCGCTAACACCAAGTTAGCACTAACATGAGTTTTGTGCAACTGGGCCCTGATGAATAAGATCTTGTGGTTATGAATTCTACCTCTATACTGAGTACTCTTTAGATTATACTGTAGCAAAGCTGATCAAATGCCACAGCAGATGCTGGGCAACTCTCTCTAATTCCTTATTTTGAAATTTGTTTTCTATGTATTTATTAGCTTTACTTAGATCTAAAAGATTGTCAGACTAGCAACTGTACAATAAATCCTAACGTTATTAAAATTTATGAAAAGTCACTGTTCTTGTGTTTGCCCTCCAGCTGACTGACTCAGTTGCTGATAGCCAAAGACAGCATGCTAAGTTGTAAATGTCTTGGAGAAGGCTACTGTGGATCACAGAACACAACAAAACAGGCAGATGAATGAATTTCTCTTCACATCTATTGTCCCTGAAATGAACAACTGTATAATTGAACACAAACACGAACTTAACGCTTTTACTGCTGAAAGTCTTGTTTCCTGAACTTCCTAGTGCAAAAGTCCAGTAACGAGGGTTCTCATAGATTTTCACCTTGCCAGTGTCGGTATCGGTATTCCCCTCCACCCAGTTAGATATTTGACTGTCCTAACTGAACTTCCTACAAAGTCGACCCTAAAGTACAATACAATTGGAAGTATCTGCTATCACTGGCATGTTATCTTCCTGGTTTTGCCAAGGTCGACTTGTAATCATTGGGTTGATATGCCTCCGTCTCAATTCTGGTTGTACAGAGCAGAGTCTCTGCATTTCATCGTACTCTGAAGTGCATTTTCTCTTCCTTCTGCCATCCCCATCCCCACCTCCACAAACCTTAGGGATCCGTTTGGGTTTCTGCAACTTCAAGTTGGATTCAGTAACTTCCAATTTTGTGTGACTTTGTGTCCTGGCATTCCTGACATCCCCTGCACCACCAGTATTCGCGAGGTCACTGATTCCTTGTTCTGCATTTGGAAGACTGGAATCAAGTCTGCTGGTTACTGTTTCAACAGACTTGTGCTTGTCATTCTTTCTTGGAGCAGTTGTTCTTGTTTTAGGTAGCATTTCACAAGTCTCATCCACCTTCCTGGGAACTTGCCACTTGAAAATATTATGGTCATTGCCTAGTACTGAAAGTAGAAGTACACAGAAGTCAATCATTGGTGGGTGAGCACCTAATAGTAATACTATCTTTCTTTGTCAGCAGTGTTGCGCCGCGTGTCACTGTCACCTAGTGTGAAATAGTAAAATGATGGGTTAGGTTCAGTCTTCATAATCTTCCTTTTATTCTCGTATTCTTTACATAAGGTTATCGTTGGTGGCCACCTTGAACCGGGGGTATACAATCAAGGTAAATCAACTAAGTGGTGGACAGAGGTGCAGGCATGCACATGCCCTAAAGCCACGCCATGAGAGAGCGATGCTCGTGCATGCTTAGCTATAAATACTAAATCCACTGGGGCCCTTAAAGGGGTGGCTGCCTATCCCTATACTACACTAGGAGTTGGCCTGGGAGATGGCAGCACAATCTGTTCAAAAACCCGACTCCAATACCAGCATTTGTTGCTGCATCTTGATAATGTAATGCGACACAAATGCAAGAGGGGACCGAAGTCTACGGAGCCTGCCAAAGGGTTCCTCTCTCAATCAAAATGAGTGTTCAAAAAACCTGGAACTGAATCCAAACTCGACTTTTTCATGTCTGACTCACACTGCTGCACTTGTTTAGGAGGAATGTAATACTGGCCAATAGCCACAGCCTCGAGTGACTTCTTTTTTAAGCACTCGTCAATGAACAGTGCATGAATGACTGCAACGTGCTGCTTCCTGAACTGGTCACTTTCATAGATCCTGAAGACACAAGAAGAGCTGATCATTAGATAGGCCTACTGTTTCATTAGCAGGCACGGATCCAGAGGGGGGCGGAAGGGACATACACCCCCCCCCCTATTTTTGTGCAACCAACCTTTTTACAAAAGTCAATAAAAATTCACAATCCAATTTATTTCCAAAATAACATATTCATTGACTGAAATGGCAGGAAAACGCATTAGAGAACACCTAATGCCGTGTTCACACTAGGGTTTTATATCGAATCGAATTCGCAGTAAAGGCCTGTTCCGATATAACGCGTCACACTCAATTCGAAATAGATCACTTTTATACCGATTTAACCAAACCGGTATTTGAATCGGTTTCGATTCGCATTAGCCAAATTGAAATAGTTATGTACTGCACAGTACACATCAATCAGGCCTAACGTCATGACGTAGTTTATTTCGGGTTGAGTGTGATGCGTTTTGTTTCAAATCGACCCGACCCGGCGTAACCAAATCGATTTCCGTATTTCGATTTACGGAAACCGATTTCGATTCGCAATAGGTGTGAACGCAGCATTAGTAGGCTCGGGCTTCACCCTCGCTTTGCCCCCCTTTTTCCAACCCTGGATCTGTGCCTGATTATTAATCTTTGTCAATCCTAATGTATAACTGCGAAATATGTCATACTATCATATTGCGAGAACCCGGCAAGTTATTCAACCCACCTCAATGTATCTGAACTCTCACAGTTCTCACTGAACAAAAACTGGGCTGATTCTACATCTGTTACTTCTCCACCATTGTTTCCTGAAAGAATAATAAAGAAATATTAGGCCTACCTGTGGCACAAAAGATTTCCAACCCACTGTAGACCATAGTAACCCTTGGCAAAATTCAAGAAGACAACAGAGTGAAGAGTATGACAGTCTGGAATCCCACAAATGCTAGCTTGGCCTACACATTTTTGGATCAAAAGTGAACTTCATTGCCGCTCATGTAGAAGGAAAACATACTCCAATCTTCTATCCATCCACTTTCAACGCTTTCAGAGAACCAGGCAGAGTATGTGACAAATATCTGGTGGTCCTCCTCCTGGCTCTGGCTATTTGAACCCTCCTCATCACTGCTAGATAATTCCCACTCTGACATTCCTTGTGAAGTAGGCCGAGCCATTTCCCTGCAAAAGGACAGAGGTCATGTAGTCAGTGTGTCACAGTTACTGTAACAGACAGAGCTTGAACTAGGCCTAGGCCTATAGGCCTATAGGCCTAGGGGCCTAGGCCTACCACGGCAGGGGATAGGGAGTGGGGGTGTGGCTCTTGCTGAACATGAGATGCATGACATAGGGCCTAGGCCCAGGCCTGCCTACCGCTAGGGCCTAATAGGACAGGCTACACACAATACCGGTGTGGGCGGTAGGCCTATGAATGATGCAGGCTCAGTTTTGTCAGCTAGGCCTAGGCCTAGGCCTACTAAAAACAGGACGGTCTGAACGACAACAATTGTTAGGGAGCAGGGGGGAAGGCGGAGGCCGAGCTCCCGACCCGAGGCGAGGGGGGCTAGGCCTAGGCCTACGCATAGGGCCTAGGCCTAGGCCTAATTAGGCTACTAGGCCTACTGGTATATTAGCCTAGGCCTAGGTTTAGCCTAGCACTAGGGCTAGGCTAGGCTAGGCGCCTAGGCCTACCGGTATCTTTTTAACATGTTTAGGCCTAGGCCTAATAGGCCTACCGGTATGTTTTGTTAGATTTCAATTCCGACTCGTCCCCTGCATGCATGCTGTAGGCCTAGGCCTAGCCTAGGCCTGCTAGGTAGGCCCTAGGCCTAGGCCTATCATCATATGATCATTCATATGATTCATGGGTGGGATCCTTAACTCAGTCAGGTCTTTTACAATCTTCTCACATCCCAGACTCCTGCCCACTCCTGTCAGTTTTGCCTGTCAGAATGTCAGACTACCATGGACACATGCATGCATGACATGTCATGCATGTCAGATGGAGACCACGTGTCAGTCGGTTTACATGGTTTACATGTTCCCGCCGAAAAACTTCCGCCTGGTCCCCTGTCTTCAAGCCGCTCCGCAAAAGCAGAACCATGTGTGTGGTACATCATGATTAAAGAATGTTACGTTCTTAGAAGTCTTATCAAGACCCAAGCATAAATATGCCAAAAAATAAACACAATCGTTATAAAAGGATGGTTAACTTGCAGGAAAATGATACAGTCAGGAAGGAGCCAATTTCTGAGGTCTTCAGTGCGGATTGGGTTGATATGCCTCCGTCTCAATTCTGGTTGTACAGAGCAGAGTCTCTGCATTTCATCGTACTCTGAAGTGCATTTTCTCTTCCTTCTGCAATCCCCATCCCCACCTCCACAAACCTTAGGGATCCGTTTGGGTTTCTGCAACTTCAAGTTGGATTCAGTACCGGTAACTTCCAATTCTGTGGGACTTTGTCTCCTGGCATTCCTGACATCCCCTGCACCACCAATATTTGCGAGGTCACTGATTCCTTGTTCTGCGTTTGGAAGACTGGAATCAAGTCTGCTGGTTACTGTTTCAACAGACTTGTGCTTGTCATTCTTTCTTGGAGCAGTTGTTCTTGTTTTAGGTAGCATTTCACAAGTCTCATCCACCTTCCTGGGAACTTGCCACTTGAAAATATTATGGTCATTGCCTAGTACTGAAAGTAGAAGTACACAGAATTCAATCATTGGTGGGTGAGCACCTAATACTATCTTTCTTTATCAGCAGTGTTGTGTGTCACTCACACTGTCACCTAGTGTAAAATAGTAAAATGATGGGTTAGGTTCAGTCTCCATAATCTTCCTTTTATTCTCGTATTCTTTACATAAGGTTATCGTTGGTGGCCACCTTGAACCGGGGGTATACAATCAAGGTAAATCAACTAAGTGGTGGACAGAGGTGCAGGCATGCACATGCCCTAAAGCCACGCCATGAGAGAGCGATGCTCGTGCATGCTTAGCTATAAATACTAAATCCACTGGGGCCCTTAAAGGGGTGGCTGCCTATCCCTATACTACACTAGGAGTTGGCCTGGGAGATGGCAGCACAATCTGTTCAAAAACCCGACTCCAATACCAGCATTTGTTGCTGCATCTTGATAATGTAATGCGACACAAATGCAAGAGGGGACCGAAGTCTACGGAGCCTGCCAAAGGGTTCCTCTCTCAATCAAAATGAGTGTTCAAAAAACCAGGAATTGAATCCAAACTTGACTTTTTCATGTCTGACTCACACTGCTGCACTTGTTTAGGAGGAATGTAATACTGGCCAATAGCTACAGCCTCGAGTGACTTCTTTTTTAAGCACTCATCAATGAACAGTGCATGAATGACTGCAACGTGCTGCTTCCTGAACTGGTCACTTTCATATATCCTGAAGACAAAAGAGCTGATCATTAGATTAGGTAGGCCTACTGTTTCATATTAATCTTTGTCAATCCTAATGTATGACGGTGAAATATGTCATACAGTTGTACTATCATATTGTGAGGACCCGGCAAGTTATTCAACCCACCTCAATGTATCTGAACTCTCACAGTTCTCACTGAACAAAAACTGGGCTGATTCTACATCTGTTACTTCTCCACCATTGTTTCCTGAAAGAATAATAAAAAAATATTAGGCCTACCTGTTGCACAAAAGATTTCCAACCCACTGTAGACCATAGTAACCCCTGGCAAAATTCAAGAAGACAACAGAGTGAAGAGTATGACAGTCTGGAATCCCACAAATGCTAGCTTGGCCTAGGCCTACACATTTTTGGATCAAAAGTGAACTTCATTGCCGCTCATGCAGAAGGAAAACATACTCCAATCTTCTATCCATCCACTTTCAACGCTTTCAGAGAACCAGGCAGAGTATGTGGCAAATATATGGTGGTCCTCCTCCTGGCTCTGGCTATTTGAACCCTCCTCATCACTGCTAGATAATTCCCACTCTGACATTCCTTGTGAAGTACGCCTAGCCATTTCCCTGCAAAAGGACAGAGGTCAGAGGTCATGTAGTCAGTGTGTCACAGTTACTGTAGCAGACAGAGCTTGAACTAGGCCTAGGCCTACCACGGCAGGGGATAGGGAGTGGGTGGGGGTGTGGCTCTTGCTGAACATGAGATGCATGACATAGGGCCTAGGCCCAGGCCTGCCTACCGCTAGGGCCTAATAGGACAGGCTACACACAATACCGGTGTGGGCGGTAGGCCTATGAATGATGCAGGCTCAGTTTTGTCAGCTAGGCCTAGGCCTAGGCCTACTGAAAACAGGACGGTCTGAACGACAACAATTGTTAGGGAGCAGGGGGGAAGGCGGGGGTCGGGGGGCTAGGCCTAGGCCTAGGGCCTAGGCCTAATTATATTAGCCTAAGGCCTAGGCCTAGGACGGTAGGTTTAGCCTAGCACTAGGCCTAGGCCTACCGGCGGTAGGCCTATCTTTTTAACATGTTTAGGCCCCTAGGCCTAGGCTGTTAGATTTCAATTCCGACTCGTCCCCTGCATATTAGGCCTAGTGCATGCTGTAGCCTAGGCCTGCTAGGCCCTACTAGCACTATAGGCCTACCGTAGGCCTATAGTAGGCTACCTACCTAGGCCTAGGCCTAGCCTAGGCCCTATCATTCACTGATTCATGGGTGGGATCCTTAACTCAGTCAGGTCCGTCTTTTTTATACAATCTTCTCACATCCCAGACTCCTGCCCACTCCTGTCAGTTTTGCCTGTCAGAATGTCAGACTACCATGGACACATGCATGCATGACATGTCATGCATGTCAGACATGTCAGATGGAGACCACGTGTCAGTCGGTTTACATGGTTTACATGGGTTTAAAGTTCCCGCCGAAAAACTTCCGTCTGGTCCCCTGTCCTCAAGCCGCTCCGCAAAAGCAGAACCATGTGTGTGGTACATCATGATTAAAGAATGTTACGTTCTTAGAAGTCTTATCAAGACCCAAGCATATATAAATATGCCAAAAATAAACACAATCGTTATAAAAGGATGGTTAACTTGCAGGAAAATGATACAGTCAGGAAGGAGCCAATTTCTGAGGTCTTCAGTGCGGACCTCCACAAAATAAGCAACATGGCGGACACGCTCAGCCCTTTCGTGTATTGGGGACAAAATTCGGAGCGAATCTCACTTAATGTGGCGCTTCGAGATGTTCAAGTATGTCAATCAGCAGCTTAATATGTTATCTCTACATCGATGTCAAGGTTCAGAGGAACCTCATTGAACGGATTGCTCTTTTGGCCTGTTCAGCTGAGAATGCTTGCAGCCTCTCCTCATCATGTTAGTGTTTGTGCCGGCCGCTAGACGTCGCTAGTGCGGTGAGCGGTGTAAAAGGAATGGCAGTCCGAGGTGCCAGAGTGGCTAATGCATAATCCCCTACCATAGTGTTAGGGTCAGGAACAGTGTTAGGGCTATTCTGCCCTCCAAACGAAGACTGCAGTAACTGCAATTACTGCGGTCTTGCATTTTATGCCATATCTCCCTTGTTTTAGGTGGCAGCTCTGAATAATTTTGCAAGAAAGGAGAGCAATATCTACTGATGTTATTACACACCTACATTGTCCACTTCACTGAATAGGAAAGGCTGCAGAGGCTGTACAAGGGAAGACTGCAATATGCAGATACTGCAGTCTTCCATTGTAGGGCAGTATTGTTAGGGTTAGGAACAGTGTTAGGGTGGTGGGGGATAATGCAACAAGAGGCCCATGGGCCTGGCGCTCAGCTGACAGTTGACTTGAGGTGAAGTTGTAGGTGTAATGAAGCATGCTAAAGGAGAGGTGGAACTGCTACCTCTGACTGAGTGGCCTCGCAGTGTGAACACTTATTTAATTCTTCTTTATGCAGAAAAGCAAGTATCGATTGACTGAAAAGGGAGTTGAGTTCCATATCCAGAAAGAGTACAAGGATTCTTGGCCGAGATTGACCTATCATCAGAAAAAACTTGCTTGGCTTAAAGTGGACTTTGATCGCTTTGAATATGATTCTGATTTGGAGAACTCATCACCTGATGAAGCTGCTGACCACAAGACTTTGTTTGAGAACGTTGAGAAACAAGTAAAGGAAACAAAAGAATTAGGTAAATGGTAGTACAAAAAGTGGAGTGAATTCCTCGAGTCATGACTGTAATGTAGAGCTCACCATATTGTATACTTCCCAAATACCTGTCTAGCAAAGTGTGGTGGAGCGAGATGTGTTCAGTGTCCACCTTGTCTATCCCATATCTTTAAATTGAGTTGAACAAGACTAAGATGTATCTGTCAGTTCTCTGCATTCCTTGATTTTGTTCCCATTAGATTCCAGTTAAAGTGAGGTTCAGTTAAGTTTTACTTCCTTTTTTTCAGCTCTTGAAGATATCAGGATGGCTTACCTGTTCTTTTACAACCTCTTCCAATTCGTTGGATACTCTGTCATCATGGTCAAACTGGTCATCAGATACATGCAAGATAACAAAGGTGAGGTTCAGGGTTTGCCTTCGTTCACTCAATAGAGGAAAATCTTCTGCATGTCTCTTTCTGAGAGTGGTTCCCATCATTCTGTCAGCTTATTGCAGTCCCAGGCATCATGATCCTGAGGAGGCCTCTTCGTCTTATTTGCTCTCATATGTGACCCGGCACAACAAAATGAGTCGGAAGTCGCACAGAAGAAGACCGAAGATGACACCAGACAACAACTACAGAAATCGACAAAGTCAAATTTCACAATGGGCAGACAATCCTGAAATTAAGGAACCGTTGGTGTCACCTTGGACATGTTTGGTCTTCTTCTGTGCACATTCCGACTCATTTTGTCATGCCGGGTCACATATTATGCTTTTATTTGCAGGTGCAAAGAATACAGCATTTGAAGATGTCGGTTCCCAGATGATGGTGTGTCAATTTGTGGCTTGTTTAGAGTTCATACATCCCATGCTCGGCATAGTGAAGACAGGCTGGCTTGCACCACTTTTGCAGGTTGGTACAACCAATTATCTAGTTAATCTGAGTACGTACATTCTGCTAGTTCAATGGCCTCAAACATATATTTTCATTATCTGTCTCATCTTTCAGGTGTTTGGGCGCAACCTGGTGTTGTTTGCAATGATACTTCTGAATGATGACATCCAAAAAATGGGTGGAGTGTGGTGGTTGTTTGGAACCTGGGCTACAGTTGAGCTGTTTCGGTAATTATTCTTGCTGAAGACTGTCCATTAACCATGTTTCCATAGGATAAGTTTCTGTGTCATTGGTCTAATTTCATACAAAGTAATTGAAAACTATATAGAAGTTGGCACAGCTGCGTCAGGATGTGTGGATACATTTTGTAAGACATTCAGCATGAAATGGATTGATTTTTGACAGATTTTGTGATTGATATTTTTCAGATATCCGTTCTACATGTTAAGTAGTATAAAAAAAGAGTGGGGGCTCATCACTTGGCTGAGGTACACAGTATGGATCCCACTCTATCCTATGGGATTCATTCTTGAAGGTAAGAAGATTTGCAGACTGCGTGTGAGAAGATATGTTTGCTGTAAATCAAATAACTTTTTCTGTATCATGACTTTTAAAACGATGTGGACTTGGAATAATAGAACCAGATGGAATTATTGGCCCCGTCACCTGTTTGTGGTTGGAGACAACCTTCAGCTGTTTTAATAGCCTTGATTTCTTCCATGCTTCGTTAATGCTGCAGTTCTTCTCTTTCCAGGCTATGTGATTGTAAAGTCCATGCCATACTTTGAGAAGACGGGGAGGCTGAGCCTTGCATTACCAAACCAATACAATTTCTCGTTCAGTTTTGTTTACTTCATGCGTTTCTATTTGTTGGCAGCTTTAGGAGGTAAGTGCAAAGCAGATGATAGCCAGGTGCAGCCACATTTGGAAAAGTGGAAGCTTTTGAAGAAATAGTTCTGTTGAAGCAGATTAATGAAGCTCTACCATGTGGTGATTGCGATATCAAGGGAATCCACGGAAATAATCATTTCATTTGTAAAGGGAATCCTTGATATAAGACTGCGGGCCAAATGTTTTGTTTATTTTTATCCAGGTATTTACATCTTGATGATGCACATGTACCAGCAGCGAAAAAAGAAGATTAGTCCCGACATCCTGAGGAGGCAAAAAGCCAGAGCAAAGAACAAGTATCTGGGAGTCAAAGGAAAACCTACTGTTATAAAACAGACTATCAAAGTGGACTGATGAAAGTGAAGCAGCACTGCCAGTGAAATTGAGTTTAGTCAGGATAAACATGAAGAATGCATCAGAAGCAGCATCAATTTCTGCATTGTGGTTATAGTTCAGTGTCTAAGGGAATGCAACAAGTAGTCCTGAAGTATCCCATGATTCCTTGAGCGCGCGGTGACAGATCGGTGCGAGGTACGATGCGCCATCTGTCGTGACAATGGCCCCGTGATCGTTAGACTGGTGCCCGGTCCAATGCAACTCACTCACGATATTCACGTCAGTACAAATCACCGACAATAGGTGGCAGCACCGCAGGCGTCGCGTGGATAGAGAACCAGTGAGTGAGTGTTTACAACTTGGACGTCCAGCTCCTGTAAGACCAATGTTTTTAATCTATAATGTACCGGTACATGATGTTACTGATTATGATGCTATTGTCTCGTCAAAGTCGATTCATAATTTCTGTGCCGCATCCATCTAAATTATTTTCTCACAATAAAATTTTGCACATTCATTTATGCGTTTGTATCTTTTTGCATGCAGCTGGTGGATTGCTGCTCAGCAGGTGGATGGTTGCACAGGTGGTACATGGTTGCACAGCTGGTGTCATCTGGGACAGGATAGGAATCCTGGATTGTGATCATGTTCTCCTGTGCAATAATATTCAGTTCCATAGTAGCCCGTCAGATGGCGCTGGTGAAGCGTGTTTGCGGGACGTCTTGATTCAAAGTTGACTGGACCCCTATCCTCGAGTCGGGATTCAAACTTGTGAGGAAGTGAGATGCTGCCGGGAAAGGAGAGATTCTCATGATAATTCTGGCCATTTGGAGGCCAATTGTTGGGTTTGCGGATTGAGAATATGGCTGAATTTAGAACAGATAAATTCGAAGACTTCTATGAAGTTGGGGAGGAGATAGGGAGGTAAATTAACAAGCCGGCTGCTGCCACCACATAAAAAAACTGAACTGCATGCACACACTGTCACCACACATGGACATGGTCACTTTACAGTAGGCCTAAGTCATTCTCCGTGCTGTCAGGTTATTCAGCTTCATGCAGTTGCAGTGTCTAAACTAATAAAATGAACTGAACAGGCAAGAGAAGAGAAGATTTGTAGAAAAGATTGAAGATTACTCTCTAGTCTCTCTCAGACTTCAGTCTCACTCGACTCGAGTCGAGTCACTTGACTTGACGTTCATGACTTCACTTCTTGAATTGAACTCCTCCTCTTCCCTTTTTAGTTTAGCTTAGCCCTAGGTAGGTAAGCCTAATACCCTTGGTCGGAGGAACTGACACTCATCTTCATTGATCATTCCACATCTGATTGGCGTGAGGTTTTCAGCCGATAGGCCTAGGCCTATCTCCGCAAGGGCTGGGTCACATATCAATTGACTTGTCTTTCCTGTCGGTATCTTTCTGCTATCTTTATTTTTTGTGCAGGCCTAAGGCCGACATAACTCAGCACCTTGCGGGCACTATGTTCATTAGGATACCTACGTGCGGTTTTTCGTATTTGCATGCGCAAATGCATTTTCTTAACAAACGCAGTTTAATTGGCCGATTTCTGGCGATCAGCAGGTGCTCAAATCGGCAGATCTATAGCTGATCGGCAGTTCGGCTGGTGACAGCTAGATCAACCCTATTTCCCCAGCTGACTGTCACCACACATGGACATGGTCACTTTACAGTAGGCCTAAGTCATTCTCCGTGCTGTCAGGTTATTCAGCTTCATGCAGTTGCAGTGTCTAAACTAATAAAATGAACTGAACTGGCAAGAGAAGAGAAGATTTGTAGAAAAGATTGAAGATTACTCTCTAGTCTCTCTCAGACTTCAGTCTCACTCGACTCGAGTCGAGTCACTTGACTTGACGTTCATGACTTCACTTCTTGAATTGAACTCCTCCTCTTCCCTTTTTAGTTTAGCTTAGCCCTAGGTAGGTAGGCCTAATAGGCATACCCTTGGTCGGAGGAACCGACACTCATCTTCATTGATCATTCCACATCTGATTGGCGTGAGGTTTTCAGCCGATAGGCCTAGGCCTATCTCCACAAGGGCTGGGTCACATATCAATTGACTTGTCTTTCCTGTCGGTATCTTTCTGCTATCTTTATTTTTTGTGCAGGCCTAAGGCCGACATAACGGATCCCTAATCAAAAGCCATTTCATTTTGCCATGGTGTTCAGTGCAGCTTACACATGCATGATGCATTGCGTCATTTCAAACTGGCCGCCATTTCACTTCAGCCGTAAACACGAACTGTCAGAATGAACTTTTTTCTGTCACGTTATTTTAGGGGAAATGACAGTGATGATGCCTGTAGCGGCAAAAAAGAAAAATCGATTGGTGTGTGGTGCTTCAAATTTGACCCAGCCGTTGCGGAGATATCATTCATAAACCTCGCGCCATTCGGAAGTGGAATGGAGAGTAGGCCCTATGGTACCCTTCCTTGGATCAAGTGCCTGAAGTATTATACAGTTTTATGCCTAGGCCTACCCATCTTATTTTTCAGCGGGCAGTTCGCTGTTGTTAAGATAGCAAGAGAAAAATCAACAGGGCACGACTATGCTGCCAAATTTATCAAGAAGAAGCGTGCTGCCAGTAGCAGACGGGGTGCATCAATACAAGACATCAAGAGAGAAGTAGAGATATTAAAAGAATTGAACCATGAAAATGTCTGTTCCCTCCATGAAGTCTTTGAAACCAAGCCTGAAGTCATTTTGGTGTTGGAACTGTAAGTTTTGTTCCCAGCTGACTTCCACTCAGCTTCAGCCCATTGTCATAGTGTTGTCATTATTTCGCTGATTTCAATGTACGGTACCACCATGGATAATTTTGAAAACTCTTCATCTCAACCAGTGATTTCTCTCGTTCCTAACTGTTTGGCTTACTTGACATGGAAGCTTTGTTTTATATTTTCCAGTGTTTCTGGGGGAGAGCTATTTGAGCATGTCTCAGAGAAGGAAATATTGACCGAGACAGAGGCCTCTGCATTTATCAAGCAAATCTTATTAGGAGTTCAACACATGCATGAGAAACAGATTGCTCATCTTGATTTAAAGGTAAGAATAAGAGACTTTCTTTCAATGCATGACATGGGGAGTTACAATGCTGTATAAGCAGACAAGTGATGAAGATGGTATGCTGACCTCTTAAAAGTTGTTCAACAGTCAAGAACAGGGAGAAGTACTTATCCGGCTAATGATATTATCTAACCTTCTTGATGCCATCAGTACTGGTTAGAACCACTTCCTTGTTGAGCAAAGTTAAAAGATGCCTTGTTGGGTATGATGTGTTGTAGGCCTATGGCGATGAAAATCCTGGTGCTGGTTGATTTGAATTGTGTTATCATGAGACATGCTATTTCCCCTTTAATGATTCACCACCATAGGTTACCTGTACGTGCTATAGCCTAGAGCCGACAAGACTGCTTAAAGTACACATGGCAAAGCAACATGTATTGCGATGAATCATTCCTCTCAGCCAGGGTCATTACCAATTCAATTCATCTTAGTCACTTGCTCCCACCAATGCAGACTCAGTAGATCCGTGTTCACAAGACAACTCAGACTAGGCTGCAGTTGTGACCATTTAGGCTGAACTTACTTATTTGTGATATTAAAAAGAGGAAAACCTGCTACAATTTAGTAATAATGTTTTCTCACGAAGCACATGAAGTTTAGGGACTCTTCATTTGGATATTTATTTGAAAACACTAAGGCCCATTCAAACATGTCAGAATGTCATAAAATATGCAGAAACCCTGAAAAAAATGTCTATGCTTAGCCATGTGCGCGTTTTACGGTGATTATCAGACATATCAGAGCTTCGAAGTTCCACAGATTACCGTCTGCCTTTGTAATAGGTACCTAAATGTGATTACATGATGTAGTGGGCTGTGACAGTGCAATTTTAAAACCGTCTTACTTAAGAAAAAATGTTCCGACAGGTTTTTCCAACAATGAAACTCATGTTAGGAATGCACATGGAATGAAGAGTATAATCCAGTAAGGTACATCTATCAGACAGTAGTATTGATGGATACAACAGTTTTTCAAGTGCAGCGCTGCAGTGACCAACGTGCTCTCATACCTAGCATACTGCTTGCTCAGCCTCCCACTGCACTACAATTGATCTTATCATCTTTCTAATCACATCTTCTGGATATCTTGGGGGAAAAGGCAGAGCCAGTATACATGTAGAATTAGAAGTGGAGCTGTTGGCTTTTGAAGAATGTATTGTATATCAAGTCTACACTGGGTGTGATAATCCCTGGCATGCCTGGCTGATTTTCGTTATTTCACTAGCAGTAGTACTAGTGATATACACCGTAGAGGATTTCCTCTATCTGTCCCTTGCCAAATTCCTGTTCTGCAGTCTCATGAAATAAAAGATCAGAACCATTGGGGGTAGGTAGGACACCGTTGCGTTAGGGTTGACCTTTCTCACAATACATTCCCCTCACATTAGCGGCTTAGGAAATACCCCCATGGTTCATTTTAAAATAATATGTGTGTGTGCAAATGCATGTTCAGGAAGTCAGTCAACTGGAGAGAATAAAACGGACTCGAACATGTGATGTTGGCCAAATAATGTCTCTAAGTGCTGGAGCACCCTTCCCCTCTGAACCCGTCCGTGAAGTCCGTAAATAAATAAAAAGACTGTAAAAAGTTGCCTGCTACATTGTACGTCCACCCACACAGTTTGAGCCTGTTCGGCAACATTTTCAAGAACTGAGAACTAGCTCAGTGTGGTGGGGGCTAAGCGCTTCGGTTGTAAGAGAAGACTTCACAAAAAATAAGAACCAAGCTTATGTCCTTTGCCTAGACACTTTTGAATATACATGTACATTGTATTTTATATAATCAAAAATTCTATTCACGTTCACATCCACGGATATGCAAATTAACATCTTTTACATTCCAACAGGTAAGCTCCAACTGGTCAAAATTGGCTTATTCATTCGGTCAATTAAATCAAACTCGCTGCTGAAATCCCCTTTGTACTCTGGATGTATGCTATCTGTGATACATGTACCTGGACCACTCCTCCTCCGGTCTGTTGTTAGGTTTACTTTCCTGAACCTGAAGTTGTAAATACTAGCATATTGACCCGGGGCGAGCACATTTTGAGGCAGTTAGTTTGTCTAAAATATTCTGTGGTAGAGGGTCTGTTGCTTTATTGATGAGTTTATTTGGAGAGGGGTAGTTTATTATGGCTTCAAACCCTAACTAAGGAGGAGATAGGGCAGAGAGTCCGGTCCACCGTAACTGTGTACAGTCATTACATAGCAAGGTATAGCAGATAATAGGTCAACTCAGGTTGATAACAAAATCCAACATGGCTACCGTCCATTATAGTATAGATTTCACCTGAATTTACTGCATTGCTATTGCTTTCATGCTGACCCTCTCTTGATGATGTTGTATTGGCAGTTTTACTGACATGACTGATGCTTCATATACAATGTACCATTACTAACTCTGAATCAGTTTCAGGTTATCCTTGCATCGACTGCTTGTCTTCATATTTCGCAACTTGTCATAGAACAGTTGACATCCTGTCTCCGCTGCACTTACAACAAAAATCTAAGATATACATTGTATGTAGCAAATAAACAAGATTCCATTCCAGATCAGACTTGTCCAGGAAGCACTGGATGACAGTATGAGTATTATTATCAAGTTAAACAATCTCTTCATGATTTCATCTTTCAGCCTGAAAATGTGATGCTATTAAGTCCTTCCAGTCAAAATATCAAGTTGATTGACTTCGGTTTGTCCAGAAAACTAGTCCCCGGTCAAGACTACAGGGAGATGTTGGGGACGCCTGAGTTTGTTGGTAGGTATCACTCTTGTAGGTCTGGAAAGAAATTGTAACCAACAACAGGTTGTAGTCTGTAGATATTATTCATCCTGTAGTGCCAGGATTCCAGGTAAGATGGATATGTAATAGCCATTGGAATTTTTATTTCTCTATTGTTGTAATATTGTAACGTTGTACGTACCCCCCACATCACAGTTCACACCCCTTGTAATGGCTATCACTCTTGCCTCGTCAGACAAATCTTGCCTACAAGAGTTAACCCTCCACAAAAGTATTTTTCCTTTGTTATGGGTTCCATGTACATTGAGGAGATGAATGTGAGAAATGTCGATCACTGGCACATATATCGAATCCTGTTCGTAAAAAATCAAACAAGTGGACTTCTACATTGTCGTAGACAGAAAGAATTAGAAATTGAGGTAAAGTACCAGTGATTGACACTTGACATCGCTAATTACATTAATTGACTTATGGAATTTCAGCCCCTGAAGTCATCAACTATGAACCGTTGTGCCTTTACACCGATATGTGGAGCGTCGGGGTCATCACTTACATTCTGTAAGTAGACAAAATAACGGGTTAATTGTCCCTGAAGTGTCAAATATGTGCCTCAGATCTATTTGAAAAAGCTCTGTCACAATTTGTTTCCCACATGAAATGATCAATAATCAAGGTCAATACTGTCATTCTATGTAGAAGTAAGTGTATGACATGATTGTTCATCTATTGAATGGACTGTAACTTGAATATTCCGCAGCTCAGTTTGCTCCGTGTTATTTGATGCATGTGTGCTTGTCCCTTTCACTTGATTAAATCAACTAATATTTGCTGTATCAACTCACACAGATTTTGTCTGTTTATTAATATTATGAGGAATTTCTCGCCCCAAACTGAATTGGTGACAGCAGACCAAAATGTGCATATTAACACTTGAAATCTGTATGTTCACAATGACAATCCTAGTCGGTGGTTTATTGGACCTACATGTATGTATAAAATTAATGAAAAACTGCCACTCTTGACCTGCAGTGTCACTGCGAAGGCCATGAAGTGCTCCTTTGCCTCCCATCTGTGAGACTCCGTGTTTTGATTGCAGATTGAGTGGCTGTTCTCCTTTCATGGGCGATGACCAGCAAGACACATATGGCAACATAACAGCTTGTGACTACAAGTTTTATGATGAATATTTTTCTACAACTAGTGATTTAGCAAAAGATTTTATACAGAAACTCTTTGTAAAAGATGCAAGGTAAGCTGCAGTGCCTGCCCACCTTTTTTACACAGGTTGCCTGTTTCTGTGATTATAGCGGGGGATAAGAAGGCATTTTTTGGCCAGTCCGTGTACTTGAAATGTAGTCATGTGAAGTCTGCGAAATGATTGCTAGATAGGCCACATAGCATAGTATTGTGGCCTGCATGCCAATGCACAAGTATGTTCTACCAACTCGGAATCAAAACAATATGAACGAAAACTTCTATTTGGTACTGATGTTTTGTCAGTGATGATAGCATCTTAGATAACGTCGGCTCCCCTGGAACACCTACACTGGATAAATGTTAGGTAGATGAAAAACCAGGCGTTTTTATGAAACGAGACACTTTCTATTATCACAACAAACAAAACCTGCTGAGGAGAGATGTTTTCTTGTGAAGGAAGAAGTTTGAGAATGGTTGCAATGTTGTTCTTCGTTAGCTCTAAATTCCTTTGATAACTCATTCAGCTTGCAAGCAATAGGAGATGACGTCTTCCTGAGATATTTCTCTTAATGTGCAAATTAGATGGAAATTTTGAAGAACGAGCACAGACAGTGAAAGAGGTTGATCACAGTGTGATACATGTTTTAGAATAACAAGTAGGCCTATACCTCTGATGTAAACAAGAAGTTAATCAACCTTCTGACTATACACTGATGGTAAGCCATGCACTGCCCCCTGTTGTTACATGACCGAAACTAACTCATAGTCATACTTGTGCCAAATTTGGGTTTTCATTCTTGTCGTTGTCAGGAAACGGTTGTCTGCTGAACAGTGTCTGGCACATCCTTGGATTTCGGTAAGAACTGGAATGACATGAAATAGACAAAATGTAGAATCAACAAAATATAGTATTGTATTGTATTGTATTAGCAGATTGTTGCTGTCATCACATCAGGTTTAGAGAGTTTAGTGGCTGATCACCAGTTCAGTTCATTATTTTCCCTTTATTGATCACCTTCATGTATCAGAAATTCATTGTATTATGTTTACAACAATAATTCTTTTGTATTGTGTCTTCAGCCAAAGGAGAAATCTCAGAAACAGTTGATGCGGTCATCTAGTATAAACATGGAGGGTATCAGAGCCTTTGTGGCCAAGAAGAAGTGGAAGGTACGTATGAAAGTATGCCTCAATGCTGACTTGCTGGGGTGACAGATTTTATGGCCATTTTTGAGTGAAAAGTTGATGGGTGGTGGACACCAGGTAATTCCAATAATGGCTTCTAGAATTCTTTTCTACTGCAACTTGCCAATTGCACCATCCCTATTAACTTGCCTTTCTTTCCATCTTCAGCAATCTCTCAAAGTTGTAACACTATGCAATAGATTAACACGTAGCGCCCAAATAAAGAAAAATGGCAAGTCAACCTCATCCTTATCTTCCGTGAACGGGGAGGAGGAGGAGAGCAGGACTCAGACCTATCAGGTAGGAGCAATTATTCACTCTAGCATTACTACTGCACCCTCTGGTGGTAGTTGTCAGCACTTCTTCAGGTTTGTAGCATTCTCCATGAAGGATTCAGTACATTTGAAATCAATGTACCATACTGGACATCGTTTTAGAATGTGATGTAATGAACATAGGGCAGCTTCTGATGTTATGCAGGGGGAAACCAGTGACGTACTTCCGGCAAGTCCTGTGCTGTAATTCACAGTGGTGGGCTTTGAAACTTGCTGAATCTTTCATGGAGCTAATAAAGTTTGCTTTTACTTCCTTACTTCACTCGTCCAAACTGAATTGTACCAGTTCCTAAAGTCCGGCAACATCTAACTACGACCCAATGCAATTCGCATTCTGCATTCCATTTGGTCGTAGTTAGATGTTGCCGGACTTTACAGAACTTCACTTTTGCATGAACTCGGTAATCCAGGACTTGCAATTAATGATATTTTTTTCTCTGATGTTGATTCACATTGGAAAAAGAAGCAGGTATACAAGATGGTTCAATTCATTTTGACATTATAGAGAGCACCATGTTTGAAAAACATCAAATACTTCAAAAATCAAAAGCCTAAGTAAAGCAATCAGTCTATAACACTCATTCGCTAAAAATGAGTGATGATCAGATCTTAATTTCTGGCCTACATGTATCAAGCATGGTGTTATCCTGTGGAGGCTGTTTTCCTCTTAACTGGTAATGAGAGGTGGTGGTGTGTGAATGCAGGTGTTGGTATCTGGGCGGGGACCTTACACAAAGCAGCTGTAAGATTTTGCTTGTTAGCAAGTCTCAAAGTAGAATATATTGGTGCTGTGAATAGCTTGACAAAGTTACATCACAAATGTTTGATGATATAGATTGAAAATAATCATATTCATGAATATTGGTAGGCTGTTGTCTGAATAGTCGCCATTTTGGTACATGTCTCAATTCTTTGCATTCTTCATAGCAAAATGAAATAGAAACGGGTTTCTAAGGTGAAAGACATCGCTTCCTACCAGATTCGAACCCACGGACCCTCGCATTAGGCATCAATCGCCAGGGGGCAGCACGCCTTAACCACTTGGCCAAATGCCCGAATTCATATCAAAATGATTTGTATTGTCGTTCATCTGATACATGTATTGTCTGATGTATGAGATAATCAGATGTAAGGAAATATGTCAAATATGACATTATTGGTTCTTTTCATGATTTTTGGCAACATTTCGTAACCTGTGATAGGTTACCCAGTGATACTGCATTCCAGTTCTTATTGATTCTTATCGGTTGGCATCTCAAGTGCATGGGACTTCAAGGTTATTGAGGTGTTGTCAGTCTCCTGTCCCTGCTGATGCTGAAATGAATGTAGTTCATCATTGCAAAGATAGATGTCAGCAGTCAGTCTGTGGGAGTGCTTCAAGTTCAACTCAAGTCTAGCAGCTACCCTATCCGCATCCTTTTCACGTCCCAAACACGCCACATACTAGAATTTACACATCTTTCAGTGTTTGTGTGTTTTGGAAGATATTCTCATAATTACTTTCAAATGCACCCCATTTGACGTCGCCTGTTTTCTCTGCACTGGTGTTTTTTTCACCATTTGTTTTGAGGATTCGTTGATGGTGTGCCCTTAGTTGACTTTGACTTACCTTTATCCTGCTTTTGCACCCATTTTTTGGCTTCGGTGGTGGAGAATATGTATGATTATTTCTAAAATAAAGAACTTTACTACTTGTAATCTTATAGTCTGTTTTCTAACTGCTAACATCCCCTCGCCTGAGGGTATGCTCCTTATAACAAGAACTTTCTAGATGGCATAATTTTGAAGTTACGAGTTTTTGCCATCAGACCATGTGGTTTTGTTGTTGGACAAAGTGGTCCCCTTACAGTAGATTAAATGTGAGGATTGTCTTTGAATAAGTATTTCAATACAACAATATGTGCATTGTACATTGAGGATGAGCGTCTTTGATACTGCAGACTTAGATAGATGGCATGACAGTGGTTGGCCTGCAGAGATTGCTGAGATAGACAATACAGCCAGAATCTGTGCATCATTGAACTGTCTGTCTGTCTATCTGTCTGGCCGCCATTACCCATGTCATTGTCAGCATGATTAAGCATCCCTTCCCGATTATATAACAGCATGAATTAAGAATTCCTTTGCTGCTTGATGTCGAGCTGCCTCTTATTTCAGGATGACAGTTCCTCTGATGACGCCAATGAAGATGACACTGCACCCGTGGCATGTACAGCTGATCCCGATACTAACACACCTACTTTAACTTAAATATCCAAAGTGATATCCCTGTTTATGTTATCAATGGAAACTGTGATCTATCAGTTTCGAATCTATGATTCAATATTCAAATGTGTTGCAGACTTGTAGATTTCAATCCATGACACCATGTATCAAGTCTTGGCGAGCCTCCCATCTTCTCCTTCAATTGCAGCTCTGTTGGAGTTGACACAGTGACTCAGTATTGACCCATGTTTTGTTTAAAATGTTACAATGCGGATCTACCTCTATGCAAAAAACTGCCAATTTTTGTGTGCACTCATTACTATGCAACTTTTCTCCAGAGGCATCTCAAACTTTAAATGTTTGAAAACTGTAAATTTTCCGATGCACCCAGTGGCAGCGCCACAGAATGACAAAGGATTTAATGCTGAACATTGCATGAAAGTGGTCCTCCCATCTTGAGTTACTGCCAGTGCATGCTAACCTTTGCATCTTGAACAATTTGGTTCACAACTCTTCTGTCTTTGACTATCTTCTTGTAGTACGTGACTAATAACCTGTGTTCCAGAAAGATCATCTTACGATGAGGGTGAAATAGCCATCAACTGCAAAAATCAATGTAGCAGGTGTTTTGACGTGGCTTGAAAGCTATGACTGTGTTTATGGGTGGGTTACCTGCGTTGAGAAATGATAGGTACACGCTGATCACATACAAATATTTCTGTTTTTTTATCCATTTTTCC
>NMRB01000011.1:581492-628773 GCA_002633025.1 Notospermus geniculatus | reverse complement strand
TGATTATTTCTAAAATAAAGAACTTTACTACTTGTAATCTTATAGTCTGTTTTCTAACTGCTAACATCCCCTCGCCTGAGGGTATGCTCCTTATAACAAGAACTTTCTAGATGGCATAATTTTGAAGTTACGAGTTTTTGCCATCAGACCATGTGGTTTTGTTGTTGGACAAAGTGGTCCCCTTACAGTAGATTAAATGTGAGGATTGTCTTTGAATAAGTATTTCAATACAACAATATGTGCATTGTACATTGAGGATGAGCGTCTTTGATACTGCAGACTTAGATAGATGGCATGACAGTGGTTGGCCTGCAGAGATTGCTGAGATAGACAATACAGCCAGAATCTGTGCATCATTGAACTGTCTGTCTGTCTATCTGTCTGGCCGCCATTACCCATGTCATTGTCAGCATGATTAAGCATCCCTTCCCGATTATATAACAGCATGAATTAAGAATTCCTTTGCTGCTTGATGTCGAGCTGCCTCTTATTTCAGGATGACAGTTCCTCTGATGACGCCAATGGAGATGACACTGCACCCGTGGCATGTACAGCTGATCCCGATACTAACACACCTACTTAAACTTAAATATCCAACGTGATATCCCTCTTTATGTTATCAATGGAAACTGCATGTCTATCAGTTTTGAATCTATGATTCAATTCAAATGTGTTGCAGACTTGTAGATTTCAATCCATGACACCATGTATCAAGTCTTGGCGAGCCTCCCATCTTCTCCTTCAATTGCAGCTCTGTTGGAGTTGACACAGTGACTCAGTATTAACCCATGTTTTGTTTAAAATGTTACAATGCGGATCTACCTCTATGCAAAAAAACTGCCAATTTTTGTGTGCACTCATTACTATGCAACTTTTCTCCAGAGGCATCTCAAACTTTAAGGGCCGTATTCACCAAGGGTGATCATCGCGCGATTAAGACTTAGACGCGTGTAACTTCACTAAATGCACACACTTCCACCATGCTTTTGAAGAAGGTACACGCGTCTAAGTCTTAATCGCGCGATGATCACCCTTGGTGAATTCGGCCCTTAATGTTTGAAAACTGTAAATTTTCCGATGCACCCAGTGGCAGCGCCACAGAATGACAAAGGATTTAATGCTGAACATTGCATGAAAGTGGTCCTCCCATCTTGAGTTACTGCCAGTGCATGCTAACCTTTGCATCTTGAACAATTTGGTTCGCAAGTCATCTGTCTTTGACTAGATCTTCTTGTAGTTACGTGACTAATAACGTGTGTTCCAGTATGAGATCATCTTACGATGAGGGTGAAATAGCCATCAACTGCAAAAATCAATGTAGCAGGTGTTTAGATGCAGATGGCTTGATGGCTTAAGCTATGACCGTGGTTACAGTTACATGCGTTGAGAAATGATAGGTACACGCTGATCACATACAAATATTTCTGTTTTTTTATCCATTTTTCCCTGAGTCAGTGTGATTGTGTTCTTTCAAGCTTTGGTCACATTCTTGTATTGATTTTAGAAGCCTCATGAATGATGGGGACTTTTATTCCTAGCTTCTGCGCTGTTGAATGCTCAGTTTTTGGTACCGGTATATTTTTTTTATTCATAATACTCTATTGATTACGTTACAAAGATGATTATTTATAATTGGTTATTAGGGTCTAATTACTGTATTTTGTCATCATTGCATGTGATAGGGGATCTAATATCTTCTCATAAACTATTCTATCAATAACTACCTCCTTCAGAATCTTATGTATTTACACGCACACATATGCATCTAGTCCTTTCTTAGAGAATTTTGCACAGTCTATACTTAATTTAGGACCTCTTATTCATTTTCTGAAAGATATACAACATTATATCGGTAGGTGTTTGCATTTCAGGAACTTTGTAGATCATGAATTTAAAGCGAATCGAAAGCGAAAAAATTTGATTTAGAAATAGAATTTGAAAGGGGACGAATTTTCAGGAAAAAATGTAAACAAACTTCTCCAGAATGTCAACAAAGAAATTTTCGTGCATTTGATTGGCTGAATTTTGTGTTTACCCCCGGTACAAACATCAGCCAAATGTAAACAAAATCTGCTATCGATTCGCTTTAAAATTACTCATCTTAGGCAGTTTTCTGTCCTCTTTCTGCATGATACTGAACAAAGCCTTTATGATTGGCATTCCAATCTGAAATTTGAATCTCAGATTTTCAGAGGTATTTTGAATATTCCATATTCTATCTGTACATCAGTCATTCTGCTTGCATGGTAATAAAAAGGTTATTATTGGTAAAACAGATGTGTTTTTTGTTTCCTTTACCAGAGAATTCTCAAAGGTCAGTCAGTAGTATCTTTGCTCTACCATAGCAGTGGAGGTGTGGTCTCAAAGGTCAGGGGATACCTGACTGGTCTTGCCTGACTGCTATCATATATCAAACAGATAGACCTTGTTACAAGTAGGTTATTGGAGAAAGGGATGGTCGTGTTCCAAGTGAAAGTCACAATCCTTGACAATATCTGACAGGGGTGACATTCATGACAAGATGGTTAGTGGTAAGTCTATCATCCACCCCAGAAGTAGCACTTGGGAGGGCGAGCAAGGAAGCTTCAAAATCTAAACTGAACATTGCACAATGCACACTCGGCCACTTTCTGATACAATCTCTCCCATATCACAGAGTAGAAAGATACGTATCCCAGTGCCTGCCAGTCATAAAAAGTTGCCTATCATCCTTGCCAGCATCATTCCTTGCTCTAATTGGATTGCCTGTCCCGTTATTCTCCCTCGATACCCAAGTAATCTAGGGCTGACAATATTGTCATGGAGACTCGCCCCAGGAGAACATTCATCCCAATATCATCAGCCAATCAGACACCTCCCATCTGTTCAACCACATGTTGGGAACGAAGTGGCTAAATTACTAAATAACATTTCTACTCCCATGGTACTTCCTCTTTGTGTGTCGGAAGTGGTTTATGTTTAACCACTATTTGGTGTAAGACAAAGATAAGGTTTAAAATCTGGATCCCTCCCATTTGTCTCAGAATTTGTATTTACGTCCCCTCTTACACCCCTTTGTCCACAATGACACTAATAGAAGCAGGGACCATATGCATAAAACATCTTTAGTGTAAAATTTCCCTTAAACTATTGTTCCAAACAAAAGATAAGGGAAATTTTACACTTAAGATGTTTTGTGCATACAGCCCCAGGTTCTCATTTGTCTCGTTGCCTCATCCATTCCTTGAATGCTTTGTCTCACCTTGAAAAAAATGTTTACAGGACAACTTTGGAGTTATGGCAACAGATTACACCATGACAATCTCCCCTCAACCCATTACTAGTCATCCACCTCGTTCTTCCCTTCTCCACAGGAGGGCAGCACCTTATCTCAGCTTCCACTCGCCGTCAAGAATCTCACAGACTGTGGTACTGATTCACCAGACTCCCACACGCAATGTTATTTCTCACAACAATGTTCCATTTCCTGGCTTTTCAAATGTTTTAATTGAGGATGATGGCTACTTCGGTTTGTGACACTACAAACACTGATGCTGGATTACCCGACTTGCCACAAGTCCACAAGGTAAAGTGCTGTTGTGATATTCCACTTCAGGACATATTTGAAATAAAATTTTTATTATTGGCAATTACTGTCTGGATGGCAGCTTGAGATCCCGAGTTGACCCAGCCAAGTGTGATAGGTGATGCGAGGTCTGTAATGGTGTCTTAATTCTTTTGAGGGATTTTACGTTGCCACTGTTGCATTACACTCTGTGTCACCTTTTTTGCAAAGTATTGATGATAATTGGCAAGTGTGGTTGGTAATGATGATATTTGGCAATTGTGGTAATGATGATATTGATAATTGGCAAGTGCAGTATTGATGATATTTGGCATGTTTGGTATTGATGATACTTATGATAATTGGCATGTTTGATATTACATGATACTTGGTAAGTGTGGTATTGATGATGTTGATGATAATTATTGGCAAGTGGTTTAAGTTGTTGAAATACCATTCATTGGATATTTGTGGATACATGTACCTTCCTTTGCAGCAAAGTCCAAGTGAGAAGTCTGAACATGCGATTGTAGGTGATATTCATGAATATTTAATAACCACAACTGGCTTTGATGTTTCCCCACCCTCTTTTTAGTACTGAATATGAAATAGAATCAGGGGCCGTATGCATAAAGCATCTTAAGTGTAAGATTTCCCTTAAACTATTGTTCCAAACAAAAGATAAGGGAAATTTTACACTTAAGATGTTTTATGCATACGGCCCCAGGTTTATAAGGTGAAAGACATTGCTTCCTACCAGACTCGAACCCACGGACCCTCGCATGAGGCATCAATCGCCACTAATAATGATATCCATGATAATCAGTCAGCTTGTCTGTGCAATTCTATTGACCCCACCCTTACTTTCAAGCCTGAGTGATTGTGGCTTGAAATCACGGCTCATTAGCTCTGAATATCTAGAGATAATCAATAAGGATGATATGTATCTGTGTACTGCTTTATATTACCCGATAACTACATCTCTAATTGACTTCTGCAATGAAATTCATGTTCATTCAATTGGATGGTTCTCACAGTGTGTAGAAAATAACACGACATCTCTGCTGTTGTCCCTACGTGGCAAGCTGTTACCTAGTTAATCAGCTGTAGCGAATTCAAACAGGACGCTGAGCTCATCCTTGCCAGATGAAGCAGAATGATTCCTCATGTCCCAGCGCAAGAGCCTACTTCCTATTTCCCTCTTAGTAAATGTCGTGTGGTATACCTCTAAACTGTCCTGAGGTGTACCTGCGATTATGCTGGCCTGTGGTAGACCGATGACCCCTGGTCTGTCCTGTGGTGTACCGCTAAGTGATTTCTGTGGTTACCCTGTCTGCCCTGTCTGGTTCAATCTCGCCACCCAGTCTCGCCTGTTTTTACATCTTCGTCGGGTGACTAACTGACCGAATACAAATTGATCTGGAATGCTGGAGTTGTTTGTGTATTATTTCTGAGAACCAGTTGTTTATTACCAGGAGACGAATGACTTCGATAAAGATTAGCTAGTCTGTTGTTGGTAGCTATATGAAGACGCTGCCAAAACCATTTGAAGGATGAAATTGTCTGGGTTGATATATCATGTTACCCTGGCAATTACTTGCCTGTATTACTATTAAGCAGATTATGGGTTTTGAGATACCACCACCAGTAGTCTGGTCAGTAGGTGGAAAGGATGACACACTTTCAAAATTGTTTTGTAGAATTTAACGTTGAATTCATTGGCTTCATGGTTAATACTCTACTGGTATGATTTCAGAATTGCCCAATGTACTGTTAAGTAAGTCCAACTGGGATTTTCTAACTTGGCCCCTGGAGCTCAATCATGCGCCATTTCCAGGCATTGAATTTCCATGTCAAATCAGCCTTGATTTAGTATGTGATCAATCTAATTAGAGCAGAAGTCTTAATCAGACAGACGGGGTTGAGGATATTATGCTGGTCTACGCGTGGTCTATCTGCTTTTAGCGCAGAGCGATCTCATTTCCGGGCAACAAGTCTAAACAATGCTCGAGCACGATATCCGAGTGATATCAGAAAGTTTACTCCATCTTCATCAATCTCTCCAACATATGGGATTCGTGCTCACAGACTGAATTTCAATTCCCCATGGTTCTCTGACTATTACGCTCCATATTTTATTCATTTTACATTGGAACCGAGTCCCACTGATTCAATTACAAATCCATGGAGAGCACAACGGTGTTTTCAGCTGATTCTTTATTCTGTTTGTCACTCGGCATTCTCCATTAAAATGGTACCCAGGGGTGGTACAGTGTTAGGGTGTTAGACTTCTGTCAAAGCAGCCTTGGTTAACACTTCGCTAAGGTGTTCCTCTCCCTGCACCACAGGTCGGCGGCCATTGGCTTCCCAATGCTCCACCAAAATGATTGATACTCACCTGGAGAACACTGGAATTGTACCCAGCCCAAAAGAACACGGGTCTACCAGTGTCCGACATCAAAACGACACTAGGAAAATGCCAATAAACACCTTGTGTGAAGAGTGTGCTGAAAGAGCTGCTCCCTGTGTTCCCAGAGAGATGGGAGACTTGGATATTGGTCAGAAAACCATTCGTCGACATCACAGACTTGAGAAGAGAGCCTGACAATGCTCTTCACAAAGAAGATAATTTGTCATTCTGAACACACTCTCTGCTGAGTTGATCATAAGCTTTTCTTGCCAACACATAAAAGTGCTCTTATGGAATACCGTATATAAAACCCAGTCTAATCAGTCCAAAAAAACCATCCAAACCATCTTAAAGAGTTTTTTATTCCTTCGCCCAAAGCTAAGTGCAAATTGCAGGACATTTGAATTCCATGGGAAACTCTGGGATCCACATAGCAGTCAGAATTCATGATGTTCCAAGCAGAAGAATGAATACCATTGCTTTCCCTGGAGATGTCTATTACTATCGGATTAGATCTTGTGCATTGGGTGCTTGGAATATGAGATATCATGCGTGCTGCCTTCTAACTTGGAAATGATCCAGAATATTTACAATTTTTCATTGGGTACTCTGCCACGATGGTGTGGGTTGCTTGCTATGATATGTTATCATTACACAGGCAAACGTCTTCTTATGAACTGACTAGACTACTTCATTGTATTGGCTGTATTTTGTATTCAAGAGTGAGCTTATAGACAAAATTCTCAAATTGACGAAAACGAGAAAGATCTGCACACTTCTGCCAAAATTGCAACCATAACCTCGGTCTGAAACTAAATGATGTGATGCAGAGAACCCCATGATAGTGACTTCAACAACGTTGCGTCAGAGTCGACCATTGCTGAATCGTGGATTGCATCGCATCAGCTGGTTTCAGATCGAGGTTGTGGTTGTGATTTCGGCGGAAGTGCGCAGATCTGCAAATTCGAGAATCGTCTATTAACTTCCCTGTTCTGCTGATTGACCAGTGATAGTTACGCAGCATGATGAAATGAGAAGTCTGAACCAGTCCTCAACTAGCCTATACCCACTCTTCACATGATAGAAAGGGCTAATAATGCTGTAGCCTACATGTACATTTATTTGACTCTCAGCTCTCAATTCATAGCACATATACCAGTAAAAAGTATCAACTCTGAAGGAATGCAGCAGCACCAGATTTTCTGGGCACAAAAGCCATATATCAATATATCTGCCCTCATATTTGGATTAGTTTCATATTCATTGTCAGACTTTGAAAAACTCGCCCACCTGGTGCCGTTATCTTCTTTATGCATCAAGAGCCAATCAATCACTTAGCCGAGATCGATCAGAAATAGCTGAAGCAGTGTCAAATTCGGTTTTGTTCATTTGTGATCTGACATCTCCACAAGCCTATCAGCATATTGATTTCTTGTCAAAACAATATTTCTGATTCTTAGACTGCACTCAGTTGCATTGCAATACATTGAACTTGTGGTATAATGTGACATTGATCCCCAAGTTTTGTTGTCAAACAGTTGCCTTGCGCCCTCACCAGACTGCATGTCCCTTCTTTCCACGTGACATACTGAATTTCGCGTACAACATTCAAAAGTATCTGATGGAGGACGGTATTATACTGCAGCAAAGCCAAACAAAATAATGTCAGACTCTAAAAAAATTTTATTCATATACTGTATCAGTGACAGACTGTCACTGACACAGTATATGAATAAACTTTTTTAGAGCCTGACATTATTTTGTTTTGGCTTAAATGCTAGTGGGAGTAGTTTGATGTGAGTAGGCCACTGTAGCTGGCAGAAGAGTTACCCGGTATGTGATGCGGGTATTGTAGAGCTTGGGTAATACTGCGGGAGAGTTCTCTCACAAAAGTTGGCTCACAGTGGGCACTTCTCCTTTGTTTGGTTCCTTACAGCTCACGCCGAGACCAATGACACAGGCAAAACTGCTCTTAGTTGAGTTGCCCATTGAGAGCCAACTCCCGCAAACTCCCTTAGATGGGCACCTGTAACCTGGTCAGTCACCAATTCTTCACTAGGCCTTGGTTTCTCACATTACGTTTGCCTGCAGAATCAATTGCTGCCGTGTGTTATGATATTATAAAGAAGATTTTCTGTGTCAAATTGATTTCTCGGTTTGTTGTTCAAGGGAGCAACTCCCAGTCCTGGAAAACAGATTGTTTTTAAATGCAACCGTATTGATCAAATCAATAATAGACCATTTATTTATAAACACTATGCGGGTGATATTTTCAGTCACATGCCCAGAGGGAGGTAAAAACTTGAAAAATAAAGTGGGGATTTGTATAACCTGCTCATTTTTTGTTGCCTGGGGTTCAATCTGTTCTTAATGTCTATTGCAATCGTCGTCAATTTTCAAACTTTATTTCTCGTTTTTGCCTCTGCCTACTCATTAACCATTGCTACTCATTATCCATTGTTGACAGGTTGATATTTGCTCCAGACAATCTATCAAATATCAGATCAAAAAATATGTCAATCGTAATGCCAATTGAAAACAAAGAAACTGTCATACGCCTTACTCGTACATGTATATCTAAAAGGGACCTACTCGATTGGATACCACGATTCGTCATAAAAAAAGAAAATATTTCCTTTCACAAGTCTCATTAAGTTGTCATTAGTATTATCAGCTGCAGTAATAGGCAGTTCATGTCCTACTGCTTGAAGGAATCGATGTATTACCTTACTAATAGGTTATGAATATTGATGGATTAGTTTCTTGTTACATACTCCGGTGTTTTGTATTGTCATTGGTGTAGTAGCTGTCACAAAGCTTTTTTCTGATGGAATTGGTCTAAACCAAAATTGATATTCTTCAAAAACCCTACAGAATGATTATCCTCAAAAGGGGCTGGCTGTTCGTTTTCGTCAATTGGGGAGTCTGAGTTGTGATCCTTGAGAAAATGGAGAAAGATGAAGCTGCAAGTTGCAGTGATTATTCTGTACAGAACAACAACTAATCCCTGCAATTTGCAAGTGCATAGCTTTTTCTGTTTTCCCAAGGATCACAGCTCAGATTCCTCAAGTGACGAAAATGAACAGCCCCTTTGAGCCACACCTAAAATATCCAGTGGGTTTTGGTTCACTGATCCAACCTTCTGTCAAATCGGTCATTGGTATACTAGTAGCATAAACTAATAAAAGAAACTATAAACGTCTCACTGGTGATTTCAATATTCCCCGACTTGTCCTCTTCTAGCCCTCATAACTTTGTTCGTATTCAACGGATTCCAATGATTTAACTTGCATTGTAAAATAGATTATCTTGTCTATCACCGCCCTACGTTTCATTTCAATCGATCAACGCACTTTGACATAATACTAGTTTGAACCTGGCAATGATATGTCAAAAACCCCGAGCACGATGTAGCCCGAAGCAGACAATAGTGGCTTTGGTTGGTACAGATGTCGCCACTGCCGATTGCTTGGAATCATTTCCTGGAATAAACGAAGTCATGACGCAAATTATTCCGGAAACAGCCGAAGGTAAACCTCGTGGTTGGCTTTTTGCCAAGGAGCAGACAGCTTCGTACATGATCGACAGGAAATGGAGGAATCCTCAAGTTTGCGCACGATCGGCACTATCCTGATGCCACGGGTACATGTAGTTGAATTTCCGAAAATGAATTTGTGGGGGTAGGAATGAGGGTTTTGTTCTCATCATCACTGTACAACTCAATTTTATAGTCGGGGAAATTCCTTCAGGGAATTCCCTTTTTTGTTTACGACTGTTGTGCGCCAGCTTCTGGGGACAAGCCTCTCGGGACTCTTGCTTCAAAAAAAGACAGTTTCATTCCTTCAGAAGCAAAAGGCGTGGGCACATGAATTTTAGAATTTTTCTGGGGGAGCCCCCACCCCTGCCGATGATTCGCATCAATGGTGTTTGCAGTTGTTATCGGGGGCTTCTAACCTCGTGGTTGGCTTTTTGCGGGGCTTTTTGCCAAGGAGCAGACAGCTTCGTACATGATCGACAGGAAATGGAGGAATCCTCAAGTTTGCCCACTATCCTGATGCCACGGGTACATGTAGTTGAATTTCCGAAAATGAATTTGTGGGGGTCAGAATGAGGGTTTTGTTCTCATCATCACTGTACAACTCAATTTTATAGTCGGGGAAATTCCTTCAGGGAATTCCCTTTTTTGTTTACGACTGTTGTGCGCCAGCTTCTGGGGACAAGCCTCTCGGGACTCTTGCTTCAAAAAAAGACAATTTCATTCCTTCAGAAGCAAAAGGCATGGGCACGTGAATTTTAGAATTTTTCTGGGGGAGCCCCCACCCCTGCCGAGGATTCGCATCAATGGTGTTTGCAGTTGTTATCGGGGGCTTCACCCCCTTTTTTTTCACAAAATCGTTGACAAGGTGTAAGGGAAAGAATGTCCTAGGAAAAACTGTCCGTGGAACAAAAGATCCTATTGTTACATTCTAATCTCTGACAATTGGTTTCTATACCCATGCCGCCTAATCCGTCATTCAACAATTACAATTAGGCCTACAATTACAAATAGTTTATTGAAGCCCCCAATAGAAGTGGACACTTTTTACAGGGGGACACTATTTACTGCTACATATGTGTAACGTCGATCAGTATTCACGTATTTCTGTGTTTTTCTTATTGTTTTCCTACTGACGGATTAAGCGGCAACTATCCCAACAACAAGCTAGTTTCAGATTGTAAAGTTCCACTTGAAAAAGACCCCGGTTGGGGTCGAAAATTCGTGAATTCTGGAGATTGACTTCTTGTTTATTATCTTTTAAAATTTTGTGTGCGAAATATCTGCAAAAATTTGGGCCTGGACACGATTCATCACATATGTAGCTTTGCCGAGGAGGTTTCATTTTGTAACTTTTCATGGAAGTTTTGTGTAATATTGCAGGTTTTAAAACATGCTGTACATGTATATCAGTGGTGTACATTCACTGTACATGCAGTATTTGTTGTTACCCTCTGGGAATAAATGGCCGGCTTTGGCAAGGTATCTATAGATACAACTTTATGATACCTACATCATCGTCACACCCTTAAGATTTTTCAGTGGACCGTGGTGCAATCTGGTTACTGTGTTATTTTCCATGTCACTGCAAACAATTGAGACAAAATAGATGAAATGGTCAATTGACCGTCTACTCACCTGTGGATGAAGAACATAGAACAGATGACAATGTTAAATTAAAATGATCCAGGCAAGCCTTGGTTCCAGATAACATGATCATCGTCAAAATATGGCATACACTTGCATGTAGAAGATATCTAGAAACCAGGTCAGAACCAATCTCGTACCCAGAGTTCAATGCCACATTAAACTCTGGATAGGGCTAGACCGGTACTACTTTCCCACAGTGCAGAATGCATTGTTGGTGGCGGATGAATTTCTGACCGTTGCACAGCGAATTGCGTAGGGATTCGAAAGAGTTTGTTCTTTTTTCCATAATAAAACATCGAATACCCAACGGAATGTTAAAATATTAGTAATTTTACAAATACTGGAACAAATTATAATTTTCGGTGTGCTTATTTTATCAAATAATTTGTAAAATCGATGAGCACAAGAATCTTGTGCTGGGTTCCAGCCCTTTTCAGAGGTCTTAGCCAAGGAACGATGGTGGCGACCTCTTCAGATTGGGTCAGAACATTCTACGTTCTGGTACACACATGTACCAGGGCGGGCCGTCACGAAACTCCGATAGCACTAACAATGACTAACAGAGAGGTATGCAATGGCTTTTACCATTACAGAATTTCTCTGTTAGGCCCTGTTAGTGCTATCGTAGTTTCGTGGCGGTTGCCCCTGATAAATAGCAAAGAAACATGCCACCAAATGGCAAAATTTTTAACTTTGACCTCTCTGACCTTGAAAAGTAGGTCAAATCAAAAACATGTTACGTATGTCATGTATTCTTATTAGATGCACCTATGATAAAAACGATCCAACGATTAGTTCAGGTGTTATTGCACTTTTTACTTCTTGTGCCTTTCGTTTTTAAGCCAAGAATCGAAATTTGGTGTCATAGGTCATCTGACCTGGGGGAAGATATGTAGGCCTACCAGGTTTCAGATAGACAGCCTAAGCGGCAATGAAACCTGCCACCAAATGGCAGATTTTGAACTGTGGCCTCTGTGACCTTGAAAAGTAGGTCAAACCAAATAGACCATAATATGTGTCATGTATCCTCATTAGATGCACCTAATGTGAACATAGGGCGGTATGCACCAACGATGATTATCTTGAACTCAGGTTGAGCCACAACTTTTCCATTGTTCAGGTTTGCCAGGGCATGATGTGACAATGGAAAAGTTGTGGCTCAACCCGAGTTCAAGAATCTTCGTCGTTGGTGCCTACGGCCCCCCGGAGATAATTGAGCTATTGGTCCAGGAGCTATTGCATTTTTTATATTTTCAGTTTTGGCCACCTGTTGGCAAGCCAAGAATCCAATCAGACCGAAACTTGCATAGGTTATCTGATCTAAGAGTACACATGTACCAAGTGTCCGGTCAATAGCCCCAGCGTTAACAAACGTGACCTCCTAACAGACTACGACGGACGACGATCACGAAGACGACGGGCACCGCGTCATGACTATACATGTAGCTCACAGGTGAGCTAAAATACCAAATTACATGGTTTTTGTGAAAATTTTACAACTGGGGTATTAGGCCTACTATCCGGGTATTGTCGGGTTTGGGATCTTGTAGGTGAATATTAGCCACTTCTTAACNGGCTGACCCTTATTCCGTCAGAATCTATTGTTGTGGGGCATCTCATATCGGGGGGCATGACATCCTACGACAACGGCCCTGTAAGGTATTTGGGTTGTTCGAACTATAAATTGCGAAGTAACTCACATCCAACGAATGGCCTCCTCCGCTCCATAGAACATCCCGTCAGTTAAGTCTGATATTTCATTGTTTCTCAAATCACTGGAAGAAAAATTTCGGAATGTGTACAGGGCATTGGGTGTATAGAGTGAATGGTGTTTCGGCTCATGCGAAATACCGTAGGCCCTAATGATGGGGGAAGACTACAGGGGCATTACCAACCTACATGTGCATGTACATGTACATCACCTGTTGTAAAGTATGATTCAACCTATGGTGAGCCGTGATATGCACTGTGAAGAGATATCCAGCCGGACCTTAGAAAGGCGAAGGTCCAGTATATTACAGGTATTCAGCCAAATGGAGGTGAATTAGCTCACAGTCAAAACACACCATTCCGTAAGTTCCGTTCAGATGCTGAGCTAGGCATGTTTGCATTAAAAACATCCTAAAGTGCTTTTCAGAATGTCCAGTCATTTTTGCACTCACTTTACCTTGCAATGGAACCTAACCACAAACCACAAATGGGCCAGTTAAGTGTGCATGATTGCATGATTATCTTGAATCAGAATATAGACCTGAACAAGGTCCTATTAGAAGTCGGTCAGCCGTTTATTGGCATGCACACGTAACTGGTCAATTTGTGGCTTGTGGTTAGGTTCCATTGCAAGGTCAAATGAGTGCAAAAATGACTGGGCATTCTGAAAAGCACTTTACTCACATCCAAAACAGCTGTTGTAGGCCATTCAATGCACCTCTGTCGATGTAGCGAATATTACTCTCAAACAGAAATCTGAAAATACGAAGAAAATAGTTCCAAAGAGATTCATCAGCTTGGGAATTCACAGAGACCACGTGTTATCCTATCACAAGGAAGAAAATTACTTTACCTCGAATATTCGTCTGTACAGCTACAAGACTTCACCAGGCGTGACCCGGATGGTGACGTCATCCGAGTTGTGACGGGGAATTCGATCAAGGATCTGGTCGTATGTGTGCGAGAGTTTTTGCCCCCCGTCACGGTGCATGTCCAAAAGCCATCGGGTGAACATAGACGACCCCACCATCCTAACGGTTGATGACAACGAGTGGCGACGCAAATGGAAAGAGGCCATACATATCAGGACTCGTTCACTGGCCTTGAACCGTGACGGGGGGATACACGCGACTGGGGCTACACTCATAAATACGACAATGTACGAATGATATTTGTAATAGGCCTACTATGGATAAGTACAGACAACAATTAACATATTAGGACTTTTCCGAAAATGAGGGAGGGGATACTCACATCCAGTAGAGATTGGTCAGCTCTTGGAATATGTTCGGCTTGAGGCGAACTAGGTTATTCACGTTCAGAAATCTGCAGCGGAGATTTTATGTCTAAGATCAGAATAAAGTTCATGGGCGGTGCAGGTCCCCAGCACTGCGAGGTGTGTTATACACAGCGAATACTACCGAATTTTTACAATGGCCCATCTAGCCTTTATAGTGATTTACCTATTGCAAGTCTAGTTAATGCGCCCTAAACCTTGTCTGAAGATGGGTCATACGAATAAACACTAGTAAATGTTTTTACTTGAATTTTGCTATACAAATGCAGTAGGCAATGCTGTACAAATCTGAAGTAAAAGCACTTGCTAGTCTTTATTCATATGATCTATGTCTCCGGGAAATCTATGCTGTGGACAAAACATCTTATTGTTACACCTAATCTCTGGGAATTCGTTTCTACATCCATGCACCTTAAGTCCTAGTTTCTTCAAAAAATTGACTACACAGATTATTTAATCAAGTGTATACATGTAGAACACATAAATAGACATGTTGTGCTTTTTGTTATATCAAATTTGGATGAGTAGTTTGGGAGATATAAAAATGCCTGTGCTATTTTCCGTAGAGTGAGGAGTCAAAAATGCTAATTTATGCGTATGTCATTGCAGGGATAAATTAAATCAAATCTGAGCCATCCAATGTGGAGATAAAGTTCATTTTCATTGACATATTCNCTCCCGTAGAGAGTGAATCTAGCCTCCAGGCAAAAAGCCGTGCTCCAGTCATAGGCAAAACCTGTGCAAATATGCGAATGTGCACCTGGGGACGGGGTTCCATTAATTTGTTAAAATGGATTAATGACATTTTCAAATTCAGTCGGTCAAAATGTAGGCCTACATTTTTGTACTATTCACATTGATTTTGCAGAATACGCCTCCAAAGTTTGGCTGTCTAATGCATTTCCCGTTAAACTAAAATCCTCCTCCTTTCGCCTTTTCTTCAAAATGGCGCTTGATATCGCGGACCAACTGTCATGGCGCCACAACAAACCGGAACCTCGTCCCCAGGTGCACGTTGGCATACTTGCACAGGTTTTGCATATGGCGGGAGCACGGCTTTGCCTGGAGGCTAGATTCACTCGCTATGAGAGGGCCGCTCAAGAACCAAAACAAACCCCGCAAGCGATTTGCTTTAAACGGCTCCAGAAAGTGTTTGAGGTCTTGAGCATCTAGTCGCCAATGGGGATTAAATGAACAAAACGACATCATATACGATGTACTCACAGCAAGTGGAGATTGGTAAATTTGCTGAAGACTCCAACGGGTAATTCCTTTATCGTGTTGTTCGCGAGATATCTGTAAAAGTACAGCTACAGTTTTTTTTGCGTTCTGGCATCGCAAAACCATAAAGAGGCTGTCTCACCTGACTTTCAAATCACTGCAATATATTTTTTAAATTTTTTAACATACTCCTTAAAAGCTCATTAAAATCACTTCAATGTCTTTCTTCATTTTTTACATACTCCTTAAAGCTAACGTATAACGGGTATTTCGCGGGCCACGAAAAACATTGTTTATTTACATTTTGTTTGTTTGTGCCCAGTCTTTCTTTGTCTTATGAATAATTTATGAATTATAATAATCTTTTGGTAAATGTGGTTTGGTCACATTCCTGAGTTCAATTAACTACCTTTGGCCAGAAGGATGTGAAAAACACTATATTATCTTTAAAAGCTCATTGAAGGTTGTATATGTGTAAAAGAGTAGGCACTAATTATTTGGACGTTGCAAATAAAAAGCTTGCTTAGATCGAAAGAGTTACATCTTTATACAACATCCTGTTCCTTATTCAAGTATAAAGCAGAGACCTGGGCCGGCCTGACAGGAAGTGGTTTAGGTAATAGGAAAATGCGTTATAACTAACTGCCGATAGGCGCCGGTAGCACTATCGGACTTTCTGTGCGGCCGACCCTGCTCTCTCCGAAGCAACATCGACGACAAAACACGTACAGTATGCGTTATCGGAAAATGACAAGAGCGAAGGCGAAAAAAATGTTACAAACTCCATCATGTCTAGGTCTATAAAGGCAGAAACCTACTGGTGAAAAATGATATTGTTTTCTATAAGAAAATGCATCAATAGGGAGGCCAACTTCGATACGGGTACAAATGCCAACTCGTCTTCCAAAAGGTCAGAGTAACAAAATGGTAAACCAACGACATTGCGTTTTGTACTTGAAGCAATTTGGGAATAACCAAAGGTAGAAATGCCACTCTGTTTTTTAAGCTAATCGATACCCCCTGGTAAACGGCGTGGGCACTTGGAATAGTCGGCCATTAGAAAGTATAGAAGTAGAGAGTTTTTGCCAAATGGGCTGGTTTAAGGAATTAAACTTGGTTGTGACGCCAAACCCGCGCGGGTGGAGCTAAAATGTAGTCCAAACCCGAGGAGCTTCGCCGAGGGTTTGGACGGAATTTTTGCTCCACCCGAGCAGACACTTTGGCGACTTACAAGCGCTCCATATTGGCTGAGATGTTCTGTGGCACAGATGTAAACCCGACTCCATTACAAAGCAGCCGTACGTCGCCACGGCATATGCATTCCCGTGGATAAAACTCCAACTCTGAAATAAAAAAAAGATGTCGGTAACTCTCTGAAATTAGAAGGGAAAATTTGGATTGAAAATTTTATTCACCTGCACTAAGATCTGCATAGTTTCAGATACCGGTACCTGCATCCTGAGCGTTTACGATGAGCGTACCTCGAAGGAGAAACGATACGACTCAATTAAAAAATACTTTGGGTTGGGGACCACCTCACCTTAGTGGACCACTTTGGTCCAATCCCGATTATTTTATCATTAATTTCAATTGAAATGACCTGGGTAACAGGACCACCTTGGTTGTCGGACCGGGACCAGTCAAATTGGCAGTCCCAAAGGCCAAAATTCACCACCTAGGGGGACCACACAGAAAAAAATCGATCTCATCTCGAGATAAAATATTTTGTCCCTAAAATGAGTTTCCTTGCTACTCGAACACAGAATGAGTACCAGTTTTCTAAGGCTGGAGCCCTCTTGCATCGACTGGAGATAACTTCAACTGGAGTCTCATTCTGAAGTAGAGACAAAGTCTACTCATTTTGAGTTTTCTCAGTTCTCCAGTCGATGGGACAGGGCGTCAGCTGGAGAAAACTGGAAACAAACCGAGGGGAACCAAAACCTACTGATATGAGGAGCTCGGTGGTGTGATCCGACTTGTGATCAGAGGGTCCTGGGTTCGAAACCCACTGGGTGTGGAACTTTTTTTTTAATATATGGAGACATCACTTGTTTATTTATTTGATTCAAGACAACAGACAATCCGGTGGAAACAGCTGACAATCATTTAACCAGTTGGACACAATGTCATCTCAAGTGGAGACCCAGTTATGTCTATTCGAGTTTTAGTGACAAGAGTTGGAGATTCATTTTATCTCGAGATGAGATCGTTTTTTCTTTCTGTGTACACGTGTAGTATGTATATTCTTTACGATGTGTAGTACACGTACTGCAGCGGGGGTGGTCCCATGCATCAGAAACATTCTTCTTGGCGCCGCTAGCCCTCTCTTGGAATTCTTCAAACCAACCCTCACTGTCCTCTGAAAGACAAAATTTAGCACGATTAGGACCACTACATCATTGCTTCACATAATAAGGCCTGGAGCTCTAACGAATTGGTCCATTTGGGATATCTTGGTGTCTTCGTTCTTCTAGAAAGATTCTCCAGGTGGTGGAAGTATACCAGAGCGGCTTGGGGGGGGGGGCAATAGACACATTAAAGTTAAAAAGTTAAAGTTTTGGGTTTATAGTCTGATATCAACAACGGTAGAGGTGTCATCTGACTTTACACTAACCCCAGTCTATCAAGAAACCTTTCAGTAGAACTCAAGATGAGCTGCTCATTCAGCGCTACATTCCGAGCATTTCCGACTGGTAGCCATTTATACACCTGGGTGGAGAGAGGCCAGTAAGGCAAAGAGACTTGCCCAAAGTCTCACGCCCAGTAGGATTCGACCCCGGGACCCTCTGACCGCTAGACGGAGGCCCGAAACACTACACCACCATTTACCACTTTGTCTCATCGCTGGGTACTGTGGATGAAAGTTTCCTGATACGTTTCAAATCATGTTCGTCATATTCAGGACAGCCTTAGGTAGGGTGTCGTAGGTGAGCCATTTGTTTTTCTGATGCAGGCACAGATTGAGAGAGGGATGTTCATAGTGTTCATAAAAGTGCCATGCATTATGCACTAGTGCATAATTTTAATGTGTCGTCGGGTAGAGTGGGCACAGGTGTCCTCCAAACAATAAAAGAACCATGATGATGTGAATGCACTGAGGACATTTCAACGATTGGGCTGAAGGGACTCTGAAGGGATAATGGTGGCCATGTGGAAGGTAGATTCCAGTAATCCTGGCATGCCTGGCAAATTTTGTACGCAGAAAATGAAATAAATGTTTCATTGCTTTCTGATCTTTGTTTATTTTTGCGTCTTTCACCTGCTCAGTACTAGGCCTCTCATTCATCCGTGCATGAAGTGCAGGTCGGAACCAAAATTTCTCCAGCACCTCCATACATCCTGACCTGTCTACATACCAAATCTGAGCCCAAAATATTCACTGGTTTGGGTTCTAGGAGATATTTTAGAGATGACAACGTTTTTTTGAAACACCCTGTAGTTCTCTAATGCAGCCTGAAAAGATAGAGGGCCGGATCCAGGGGGGGGGGGGGCGTGGGGGCATACGCCCCCTATTTTTGGCAGAGCAATGATTTTTTTAGCAAGAAAAATTTAATCACATAAAAATTTGAGTATTTTGCTCTCAGATGCCAGGAAAATGCATCTAAAAGCACTTAAATTGTCAAATTTTTATGGGGGAGGACCCCCAGACCCCCGTTTCGGCTTCGCCGTCTCGGTGCTCACCACCTCAGTCGAGCTACGCCCCATTTCTGACAACCCTGGATCCGACCCTGAGATGAGGTTAGCGTTACCGTTTACGGTACTGTCGCTAGAACTCTCCACTTTTTGCGGCAGCACTATAAATAGCGTCAGCATAAACTGCAACGGCTACAGAAAATCTCTAATGATAAAAACCACTGTAATTTGAAATTAGTTATCCTTAAGCCACCCATTAGCAATGTCTGCTTAAAGAAGACTTTCCCATTTTGCAAATGTCATGACTTACCTCATGAAATTGACAATTGCCGGCAAAAAAGGCTTCAAGTTAATTGCACCACCGATAATGCTTCGCTGCCCCCATAGTTTTAATTACATAAATTAGCATTTTATGGATGAGGTTTCCGGAATGAAGTTCGGGTCGATGAACGGGGCAAGATAAAATCAGAGGTGAATGGCCCATCGATAAGGATTTTTTTAAAAAGATATATTGAATCGAGTGCTGAGCGCCAAATACGGCATAACAAATCAGATAAAATCGAATTAAATCTCGCCTTTTACAAGTTTTTGTTTGTTTTTGAGCGTAAAATCATACATATATTTCAGTTACAAGAATATTTATCAAGATAGATATAAAAATAGATAACATTAATGTTTTGGTATACACGGTGCTGCCACCTGCCCGAGGATAAATAACTATTATAATCAACCATGTAAATAAACAAACCATAATGTTTACAATTCGAACTAGAGCACCTTTGAGCCCCTTTACTTCCTCAGCCAAAATTCAAGAACTCCTGCCGTGTACGTGGTATCAATCGAAAATCGTTCATGTAGACTGAAACCCTCAAAGTGAGTCCACTTTGATCTTGCCTGTACACTTTTATGGTAATCTCGCCTGATAAGCTTTCAGCTTGGCGAATGATGACCTTACAAACTCTCCGTTGATAGGACGCCGGGTGATGTGTAGTGTGAAGTATAATCAGCCGACCGTTTTGACATATATGAAACTGATATGAGCTGGAGTGGTAGATGAAAGAAACGTGATATGATATCTTACTTCGACGTAGTGGCAGAGTGGATCTATGTGAATTTTACGCCGTCAGCATAGTGGCCCAACTCAGCAACAGCCGCTGTGAAACACTTTTTATAGCATTTCCATTAACACTCGATATCACCAACGACGGAGATGTCAGGTCACACTGCACAGAGATCTGGCATTGCCGCGGTCCACCTTCTCCTGTACTTGGGGATGGTCGGCATTGTTCCCGGGCAGACCTTCGACTGGAAGTCCTGACACTGAAGCTATGATTATCTTGGCGGAGCTGCATCCAGTTTTCAAGTCAGATATCTGTGACTTAACAACTGCGAATTTGGTGTACACGAAATTGTGGTTTAGGTCGCTGTTACATACATGTAGGAGCTCATTTTTCACTCGTCACCTTCGTTCCATGGACAGGAGGTTACACTGTTAGAAAATTATTAATTTTACAATAGTAATTTTGTAGTAATTTTACAGAAATTGCCTGCAGCAGAGTCCCCAGCACTTTCTGTAAATTTACATATGGTATGATTCATGTTTTCCTGTATTGGTTGGACTCCATTGGACATCCCATTATGATGCCTTCTGAGAGCAGTATGAAAATATAATTTGGTCAGCCTCCAGTCAAGTCTCTGTTAACATTTATTTAAGTCTGTTATTTTACAGATCCAGTCCTGGGGACTCTGCTGCACAGATTTTCTGTAAAATCCTCTGTTATTTCTACCAGTGTACTTGTCGTCCCACGTGCCATAACTAAGACGAATTGCCTGAGGAGATTAAACTGAGTCCGTCCATTGAGTCTTTTAAGAAAGTATTGAAAACTTACCTTTTTAGGAAATTTTATTTCGCTTAATGTTTTAAGTATATGTTTTTTTTTGCTTTAAAATGATCATTGGCAGTCAATCTTTGTTATAATACCCGGTACTTCTCATTGTATTAATATTGTATTATTATTCACTGTACCTTATTACGACTACATTTATGTACAGCGTATAGAGCATCAAACTATCATGGATTTTACGCTTTAGAAAAATAAATTATACATCTGTGATCTGGCACGAATCATTCCGCCGTAACCTAAAGAATGAATATCGCATGCTCCATTAACTGTTCACACAGGCGCTAGCTTTCTGAGATTTTGATTTTTAATGGAAAATAAGGAGTGAAAAACGAAGTGTGTGTCGTTCATTTCTATGTAACAGCAGCCTTAATTTTTTAAATAAAACTCACGGCAATGGTGATAATCTTCGTCTGCATCGTTCGGGCAGTCGCTATTACCGTCACACTGGAACTGCTGGGCCACGCACTCGGTCAAGTTGCCACACGGGAAGTAACCCAGTGGACAAATTCCGTCACTGTTTTGGCTCCTGATAGGTTCAACTGAAAGAAAAAAACGAAGCTATTAACTAAAAAACAGCTAGTTAAAAAACAGCATGTTGAAGCAAGCCAACGTTCATTCCCTCCATCCGCAGCAATACGTTACCACTAAAGAAAAACTGAATAGATTTGTCTGCTTCATATGATTTAAAGCGCTACTACATGCGTTAGGTGACTCCTTCTCCCTCCACACCTTGATAAGACTGGTCCCCTGTCCAGCCGTATATAGCCAGTGATAACACCGAGGCTGGACTGATACTATATTGACACAAAATGGCAGCCATAGCTTCACGACTTGACAGGTTCAACGTGGTACCCTTCATCAGGTAAGGTACACATGCTTCAACTCATTCGTTTGTGTGTAAGAACACACAGAATACCTAATTGGTAACTTAGATCATTCAGATAGATAGATTTGAACAGTCTTGTCGAGCATGCATTGACATAAGATCATGATCAACCTCACCACCATGAATTAGCTCTGTGTGTAAATGGTGTACATCGACCGTGTGTAATGCTATGAACGAGGTCACCGTAAATGAGATGCACTGCGACGGCGTCACGAAATTCAGTTTTGGACGCATACATGTAGCGTGGCGCTTTAAGCAGACTTACCACCATAACCAGACGGCGGCAGGCAAAGGGTAAGTGACAACCAGAAATTATCGATGGGATCAATTATGAAATTGTGTCAAAATATATGTACATGTATAAAGAGTATTTAAAACATTTTTCTACTGTACATCAGACACGGACTAAGGACATCAGGGGTAGCGAGCATAAAGGGGTCGTGACCCTACGTCAGGCCTAAGCCAGGCGTAGTGCTGGCCGATGCCCTATCCTCGACCAGCACTACGCCTGGCTTAGGCCTGACGTAGGGTTACGACCCCTTTATGCTCTCTACCCCTGGACTGCAGTAATTTCTCAAGTGAAGGATGGTTAACACTATAACTCAGGATATGATATGATGCATTTGTATTTAATGTGTATTTTTTTATTAACACCCAAATTAAGCAAACAGGTAATTAAACAATACAATAAGTACATTTAAGTTTAATCAGTATTCACTGAGTGTGATTAGTTTCATGGCAAACTGCACCCACGCGACACGATGATGACATCAAACCCGAGTTGGATCAACCAGCTGGCAGGGGCTACTGACAGGGTGAACCTGAAAAATAGTGCCAATGGCACTGTGCCCGCTTGGCTTTTTAGCACAGTGGTGGAAAGATTAAGCCATATCAGAATCCCATACAAGCCATATTTGACCAAAGCGTACAAAGCAGATTTTGTGAGTTTGGATTTGGCCTCCTGGCGGCAAAGTCAAGAATTAGATTTCACCAATACTTCGTCAGGAAGTCACTACAACCTAGAGGAAAATACATACAAAGATTCAATACAATAGCTCACACGATTATCAAAATATAACCCTTTTAAGTTTTTCACAAAACGCCCCCTACCTACCAAAATAGGAATCGCATCGCACCCAAAATCAAACTTGACCTAGATTTTTTGGTCATAAACACCTGTATGCAATATGACAATGATCCTTCAAAAACTGAAGGCGCTATCCATCTGACAAGGAAAAAGTTGATATTTTCGTTTTGGCCCCCTAGTGGCAAAGTCAAGAATCAGATTGCGCCAAAATTTCGTGTGCACGTCACCACAAACTAGAGGTACATACATACAAAGTTTCATCACGATAGCTCAAGCCATTCTCAAAATACAGGCCTTTGAATTTTTTCACAAAACGCCCCCTACTGGCCAAAGTAGGAATCGCATCGCACCCAAAATCGAACTTGACCTAGATTTTGTGGTCATACACACCCATATGCAATATGAAAATGATCCGTCAAAAACTGAAGGCGCTATCCATCTGACAAGGGAAAAGTTTACGGACACACGCACGCACGCACGCACGCACGCACTAACGCACGACAGACCACCACTAAAGGCGCCAAGCACAGCATAAGCCCTTTTGGCCTATGGGCCAAGCGGGCTAAAAATAGGCCTATAGAGAAAATTTTGGGGTCCATTGGGTAGGGTTCGTTATATCCGGGAGTTCGTTATATCGAGGTTCGTTATAGCGAGGTTGCACTGTACTTTGTGCCGTGGATGTGAACTGTATAGGACTGATAGACAAACTTGGGAGTGACCGTTTGTTTTCATTCCTCACCCCCGCAACCAAAGATGTTTTATGCGCAAAGGTCCTAATGGATCATGACGCGTCTCTGATGATGATGATGATGATGATGATAACAAAACAAGATCATTGTATAATCAAAATACAAAATGAATATCCTCCCCGCCAGCACTGAGCATCCGGTCAATGTATTCATCATCGCCACGGTATGTCGTCGAAAAAATGCTCTCACTCCCATGTTATCCCTCTTCTGGTGATTTTACCAAACTGTATCACCAGAAGTGTGGTGTAACACGAACACGAGGCGAGTTACCATCACATCTCCACAGAAGAGTCTTGGGTGCTCAGCTTTTTACTGTTGTGCAAAAATACAGCAATCAGGTGTGATTGGTGCGGACGTTTTACTTGGTGGGGTAAGAACACATCATGAGATGTATATCCATTTTCGACACCTACCCTGGCGCCGATGTTATTTTGGTTTACAGCTTGAATCTATGTACAGTCATGGACATTAGTTTATCTACACCTGATACTTTGAATATTTCAAGTACTTCTGGGCCAGTTTTAACACGGTTTGTTCCATATGAAAGTACATGTACATCTTGTTGGTCATATTTCTGCATCACAATTTTGGAAATTTGGAAATATCGTAATGATGTAATACATGTAGCTCATCAGGAAAAATCCTAAAAATCAACATTTTTATTATGTAGTTTGTTTGTGACTTTTGTTGCAGTTTTGATGGAGTGGAACCTTTCAAGGATCATGGACTTTGTTTCATCAAGATCTGTTGAGTAGTTGCTGAGATATTTGAGAATATCAAAATTTCGATAATTTGAGATTTTTCAATTTTTCACAAAATTTTGATATCAGTAGACAGAGCACACCTAAAAACCAAGAAGTATGAAGTTTTGGTTAGAAGTTAAGCATGTCTTTCAAAATATCAACTCACACAATGCTTACCGGTACCTTATAACCTCATAAGTCCACACAATGCTTGCGCATTTCTTGCGCATTGTGTGGACTTATGAGGTCATAAGGTAACACGGTGCGCTTTTGGTCGTCATTGGTCAACAATCTGAAGATGTAGCGACCCTCGTTCCTCGGCGAAGACCTCTGAAAACAGCTAAACACAGCACAATATTCTTGTGCTCATCGAATTTACAAATCATTTGGATAAAGTAATCGTACCAAAAATTAACATTTGTTCCAGTATTTGTAAAAATACTACTATTTTAACATTCCGTTGGGCATTCAATGTTTTATTAAGAAACAAAGTACGAACTCTTTCGAATCCTACGCAATTGCTTGTGCAACGGTCAGAAATTCATCCGCCTTGAACAATGCATTTGCACTGTGCAAAAGTAGTGTTTAATGCGGCAATGTTGAACTCTGGGTACGAGATTGCATTGGTCAAGTGATTTGATGGGTGTGTTTCAAAAAGTGTTCCGTCCGAAAATTTTTACCATTCTTTTGTCTACTGGTGAAAGGCTGTTTCTTGAAACTCTACAATATTCACGTCAGATCTAGGTATCATGGGGCTCATAATTATGGCACTGTAAACTAATTGATCTATTAACCCTTTAAAGCCTGACAGCAGAAAGTAGTTTTGGTGTCGGACGGAACGATCGATTTTGATGGTAAGCTGAATGTTTTTTTATACCCTCCTTCAAATGAGTGTACACTGTACATCCCATATGGAGAAACTAATAGTTAAAAGTCTATGTTATCAAATACTACATTTGATTTTTGTAAAATCAATGGCAAAAATCTTTGTGATCATTTCAAAGTTAAATTTTGCCCCATTTTCTTGGGTGACCAATTTTGAAACACACCCTGATACGAACAAATTAATAGTCAGCTGTCCTAGAATTATTTGTCGATGAGGATGTAAGACTTCTAGTTGTGGATGCACTAGATTGTCTCTTTCGATGACAGAAAATGCCCAGTAGATCAGAACGAAAACTGGCACTGCTGAACGAGTATAAGAAGAAATTAATGGAGGAGTTAAGATTACAGAATGTTAAACAAATTTGGAAACTCAATTCCTTCGATCCGGGATGATTTAACTCATAGCCAGCCATGCAGCATGACCAGACTAAGAAGTTGACGGTGTAAGGCATTACAAGTAAAATGAGGGTCGTGGCAACAACAAGAAGCATCAACGTCATTGTGTTCTCTTTCTTGTTATCCGACTTCGAGTGTTTCAACCCTGTTTTATCCCTTAAACTGCTCGTGTGTTTCTTTAAACTTATTACTATAGCAACGTTTAAGATGCATATGACGAACACTGGGATGACGGAGTCTAACGATGTATTGATGACATCTTGGCCCAGTTCGTACCACTTTGACCATTCTGGCAAGATACATGAATTTACATCAGGCGTTTCGACACTGTCAGTTGTCCTGAAGAGATTTGGTAAATACAAGATGGCGTGTATAAATACGTTTCCAGTGACCAATATTCTAGCTCGATGGATGGTACACCATGAAGACGCCTGAAGCGGATAATTCACCACAACAAACCTATCAACCGCTATGATCAAAACCTGCCATATTGACACGTTATAGAACACGTAACTGAAATAGTAAAATAAAATGCAAAACATGCGGCCGAGAGGGTAAATTTGGAGCCATTCAGGGCGCATTAGAAAGACATAGCGAAGAATGAAACCAGTCAGAAGTGTCAATGCATCACTGATGCACAAACATTTGAAATAGAAACACATGATGCTGCGGCGATTGTGGGGCAGGTGCATGACTTGGAAGGTGAGCAAGTTACCTACTAGGCCTATACCTCCGACAATTGGAGGGATGTACGTTCTCAGTGCAAGAGAAAGAACTGATATCGTGCAGCAATGAGGGACACTTGATAGTTCGAAACCCATCGTTGCCATGATGTCAGTGTCACGAAACGAACGTTCACTTCGATGATCTCGCAAATTTGAATGCCACGATTGCCTGGTGTGCTCAGGCGGCAAGATATACAGTATCACAGGCCGTTGTTGAAAAGCGGATAATCAATTTTGTGTATTCCCTGGTCAGATCTGTGAATTATTATTATTTGAGGATTGGTGTACAGTTGTTAATTGCGGGGAGTAGATCACCCCTTAATAACAGCCTCAATCTCTTCTGTGACAAATATGGAATATGTGAATATGATGTGTTAGAGGGGAAAGTGCATGGTAATCTGTGCAATCCAAATGTTCATGAAGATGTACACACTAAACTACATGTAATCGGATATCAAATTAGAGAACTGTTAGGCGTGAGAGACCATGGCTATGAACTTCTGTCAAGTGAGGAGATACGAGATTATTGATATACTGTGTACACAATGATTATGTGCTGCACTTGGTCACTGTAGATATAGTTGTACAACCTTTCTCCTCATCTGCCTATGTACTATCTTTTGTGTGGTACGAATAAAACATTATTATTATTATTAAAAAAACTGTGCACATGAAGAAAGCGAATCTCAATGATGCAAGGAAATACAAATTGACAATTGCAGGCTTTGGATCATGCCACCTTAGCAGTTTCGAGTTCGTTCATCGATATGAAAGGTAAATTTCCTATGTTCTTTGTCCTTAACGGTCACCTGAAAGGCATTCCATTTCATTTTTTCTCTGAAAAGTGGTTCGAGAAAAAACAATTCAGTGAAAGTTCCACGAAGATTAGACCATTAATTACAGTGTTACACCAAATTTAAGATGTTGTTTCTAGACGACAACCAAACAACTTGGTATCCACGGCTGTCCAGGCGGTGGGTTCACGAGGTCAAATGTGCTCTCCAGAAATCCAAATATTGCCCACAGAATTCATAATAACTGCAGTAGGACTGACTGAACAAGAAAAATACATCAAAACTACAACTAACTGCCCAAGTTAAATTTAGAGTTATTTTAATGTTTTTATATGTTTAAAAAACCCATTTTTATATGTTTAAAAAATCCAATGACATCAAATGTGCTGTTCTCCGCTGCCAGGGCGTGTAGTAATCCTTTTTAAATTCCTATAACTTGGAAATGGGCGATCCGATTTTCATGCGGTTTTCAGTTTCTTGCTGCCTGATTATAATGCTCTACAGCATTACGCCGAAAACCAGAAGTGGATGAAACCCTTTCAGATAACCTTGAACTTTCCAAGAATTAGTCCACTGTCTAAACGCGCTGATCAGCGAAATGGATGTCCTGGAATATCCTCGTCTATCTTCTTTACAAACATGTAGATAGTATAGCTTCCCATCTGGAATCGTGTGTAATAAGAAAATTCTAATCTAGCACTGGCTGAATTATTGGCAAAGTTTCGTAATCTGACGAAACACGGAGTACGAAATACGAAATTGGACTTCATTTCCATGACGTAATATATTTCAGGCGATGGTTGGTACCACAAATATCGCCTGCTGCAAGAGCGTCTTTTAGCGTATGACGTTAGGCCGATATAGAGTTGCGTTGTAAATTAAACTTTGAAATTTATCTTTCGTTTCCACTTCGTAGCTACGAAGTGGAACTTTAAAAATTCCAGATGCACCATAACTCTCTCAGTCTTACATGATATGCTAAATGACGCACTGGCAGCAGGGACATTTGTGGTACCAACCATCTCCAGAAATACATTAGGTCCTGGAAATGAAGTTGAATTTCGTATTCCGTACTTCGTACTTTACGTCAGATTTACGAAACCTCACTATTGTGAACATGAAGTAAAAACGAACGAAAACTGAGATCGACCGGTGAGTCCCGACGTTCATGAATAGTTGGAAGATACACAATTGCTCAAAGATCGCCATAATCCGGGTCCTTGTAGGTTTTTGGTTTCGTCGCCCCCGTCGCGGATGAGTAGGAACACCTGCTAGTCACCGTTGGATCCAAGTCAGATCAGAAACACCAGGGCCGACCGCACAGAAAGTCCGATAGTGCTACCGGCTCCTGTCGGCAGTTAGTTATAACGCATTTTCCCATTAACTAAACCGCCGATAGGCACCCAAAAGCACTATTATATCGGACATTCTGTGCGGTCGGCCCAGGCCTACAAACCATAGCATCAAAGACACGAAATGCCTGCCTGACATCGATTGCAAAAACAAACCCGTATGTCCTTGACTAAAACCAAAGCTCAGGGCATGACTAGACACGCGAGTTTGCAGACAAGAGTCAGACATGTCAGAGTGAAAACGATCCCTTCAACCCAATACCTTATACATGTACGTTCGATTAACTTGATATTTTGAAAATTGACGAGGATATATTCGAGATTTATACTTACATGTATGGATTATTATCAAACGTTCCACACCAGCATTCTACTCAAATTTACACCGATTTTTTTCCTGATCATTACATCGTGCTTTTCGAACCGCCCTCTCCACTATGCAAAATATCACTGAGAAACAAGGCAATAAGCAATCATAATCCGTGTTCAACGCTTTGGGATTTTCCCATGCGCCCAATCAGAAGCCTCGTTTCTCCGAAGAAAAAAATATCAATGATGTCATTTTATCAAATTTTGATTGGTCAACGTCATTACCGGAAACACGTGGGTTTGGATGTCAACAACAACATACCCGAGCTGCCGATGCAAGCTTTGCCGTGATTGGTTGCTATTTTTGGGACCGGGGAAATCCGTTGAACACGGAATGTGGTTTGCTTGCGTGAAGGTCAAGGGAGGAGAAGCCGAGTCTTTACCTGAACTCAGTGAAGATGGCCATAGTAGACCAAGGCTAATTGCAAGTACGGTCTACATGAAGCCCGAAGTAGGGTCTCGAACTCTCAGGCCAAGAATGATCATGACACGAATTTCATGCTATAAAATGCCGAACCTAAAGTACCGGCCGGTGTAACAGTAACTTCAAAGAATGTCCCCCTGTAAAAAGTGTCCGCTGCTATTGTTCAATGACGGATTTATGGCTATAGAAACCAATCACCAGAGATTAGAGTGTAACAATAGGATCTTTTGTTCCTGGGACAGTTTTCCCTAGGACATTCTTTACTTTCACATATGTGTAATGAAATCTAACGTTTCCGATACCAGATGCCCGCTTCTATTGTACAGGGGACATCTCGTGACAGACGTTCCTGTCTGTTAGTGTCCGGCCTATTGTAGCTGCCGCGTATTCCGTCAGAATCCTTTGTTGGGGGACATCTCATATCGGGGCACATGACATTCTACTACACCGACACATTCCCCCATTTTCACATCCAACCCGAAGCGTCCATCGACTACCTGCAACACCACATCTACATCAGACGCTCGACCAATATTTTACGAGTGACTGATCTGGTTATGTATTATTGATAGTTTTCAACCACCACCTGCCGCACTGATCTAATCCGACTTAGCAATTGATGTCATTGGTCATTTCTGACCAGTCTTGTTACCGGAGTCCTGAACCTCATAGAATCAGGGCCCACATTCATAAAACATCTTAAGTGAAAATTTTCCCTTAATCTTTTGTTTGGTAAAATAGATTAAGGGAAATGTTTCACTTAAGATGGTTTATGCATACGGGCCCTGGGTCCATATTTTCATAAACATACTTTAGTTAAAGTGTGATACCTATCTTTTGTGTTGAACAAAGGATAAGTCTCACACTTAGACTTAAGTAGTTTTATGAATGTGGGTCCTGGGGCCGTATGCATAAACATCTTAAGTGTAAAATTTTCCTTAACCTACTGTTCCAAAAAAAGAACCAAAAAGACCCAAAAACATGTGTACATGTATCATAAAGTTCGAGTTTTTTTCTACTTAGTCCACCCCTTTTGATAGCAATATTTTTAGCAGATATAGAGTACTGCGCACGTGAATTCCATTACATGCTTCTTCTCTAAAAAAATTGTACCTGTTTTTCATTTTTGGTGGATTTCTTTGTTTTTGATTACGTAATGTAATTAAGCTGTAATTCTTGGGACTTTGCTCATTTTCTGTTTCTATAAAGCATGCACAGTGATCACATTGGACCATAAAAACTGTCAACTGGGTGTGCCTTAATTGCTTCTCAGAGGGGCCTGGATCCAAGCAATATGAAAATGTACGTACAACAACAGCTTCCCCTTAATGCCAGATGATTATGAAGGTGTTTGCAAGCAGGTGTAGCTGTACACTTTATATCAATCACTTGCCATCTGCCGTAAGCTGCAATGATCTACGTACATTACAATCTACAATCTACAATCTACAAATGTATGTCCATAAAAAAGGGTAACAATAAGAACCCAATCTCGTTTCGCATTTATCTGTATTACCCTCTAAAGCCGGGTTGATATTTCATCCGATTCAGCTGACCACATGGCATACCCTATTGTGCACTCTCCTGTTTCCAATGATATCGATCGCGAAGCCAAAGTAGCTAAGAGATCGGTTGGATTTGCACCCCATAAATGTATTACAAACAGATTGAAACATGCTGCTTTATCAAATAGGCATATTGGTGAGCTGGCCTTGAGGCATTCTCACCACTAAAATCATCACACTTTAAAAGTGGGTCAATTTTTCGCCTCCATTTTCTCCTTTTCCATTCACGTAATCTACTGATTATCGACGCAATAGTCAATCATTTGGCATGAAATTGTGTCCCCTGCTAAGCAATTTGAATAATATAATCGGCTTGGTGCTTTTTGGACGATTTTTGGAGCAAATGACGAGATTATTTAGGATCATTTTCATGCGGGTCCTCTGTCCTCGAGTCCTATTGTACTGTAGGCCTATAGCGGAGCGGCTGTAACAGGCAGGGGACCAGGTGTTGCACAGTAAAAATGGTGGACATTCTTTTCATCACTTGAGAAATTAGACCCATTGTGATACCTTTTCTAACCCTTCATTAGGTAAGCCACTATACTTCAACTCATTCTTTCATGTGTAGCAACAACTTCCATGCTTTATTGATAACTAAGATAATTCATACTTGGACATTTCCGCAGTCTCGTTGGCCACATTTCCTGACTGCTCTGTATACACTACATCGATCAGTCGATCGTATGTTCATGGATGAACCAGGTCACGGTAATAAACATACAGTAGCATAGGTATTCAGGTCTCACCACACAGGGGAAAGTAGGCACCCGTGGTTATGTAATTGGAAATGGCATTTTTGTAGATTTTAACCCATGAAACAGGGACTTAGCAAGCAATCGAGTTATGATTCTTTTGGACACCCTGTGTAATATTTCCTAGTAGTTGACAGAGCTATACGTGTAATTACTTCAATCAGAAACGGTCCCCTGTTCAAATAGGAACGATCATACCCTTGCTCTTTGATGACAGTGTATTGAACATAGATATCTACCCCCCCCCCCTTCAGATACGAACATGAGACGAATCACTACTTAAGATCTTCCTGTAAGATCAGGAAAGGCATACTTCACTATAAATACGTCGAAAGGAGAGAAATGAGATTAACGTTATATCGAGAAAATGAACATCATTCTAACTAAAGAGATTAGAAGGGTCTTTTTTAGTTGCGTGTAGTCGGCTTCAAATAATTCCCCCATCAAATGACCAGGGAGAAATATATATCTCATCCACTTAATTTTTTCTTTACGAAGTCACGACTCTTGTTATAAATAGGTGCTCTGCTAACGGACTACAGACGACGGACGACGACGACGGACGCTGCACCATCGTAAGAGCTGTACCACAGGTGAGCTAAAAATGAAAGAAAGTCGTTGAGCAGTTTCGAAGGAGTTTGTGTAAATTACAGAAAACGCCTTAGACTAATATGATATAGATACATGTACATGACCAAGTAAGGATATCACACTTTGGTGAAAACCGCATCCAATTATCTTGTTTTATTTCGGAGATATTTGAAAAACATGGTATCCATTTACTTATGTGGAGGACGGTCCATCTATCATCTGCTATCATCTGCAATTTCAACATGCCCTCAATTATTTGCAACAACCTCGTTCCCAGGGCTTAACCTTGGCTTGTTAAGCCCTGGCTTCAGAACCGAATACCTCGGCTGTGATTGGCTATCGGCCTGACGTCATACCCAATTTGAAATTTGAAATACCCAGGAAAATGGATTAAAATATGGTCTATTTTATTTATTTTTCATATCAGAGCAAACATTATTCTTTCTGATGATAGACATAAGTGTTCATAGGCCTAATACAGTTTCATGAAAATATATTTTTTACAATCATTTACTGTAACCGAGGTTGAAATAAGCGTTGGGGACGCGGTGCCAAGAATCTTGGAAGTGAGTCCAGGGTCCAACGACCGAAGCCGAAAATGACCTCGTCCCAAGGCAAAAACAGAAGAAATTTCGAGTTAGATCCTGAGGACGAGGTTGTATTTGCAATGATTTGTACTGCCATTTTAGGCTTATGGGAGTCGATGCGTTTTTTCCGTGTCTGTCATGTCTGTCCGTCCTTTTTTGGTTTTCAAATTACTGCACCAAACATTGCCGTTAAGAAGCTCATTACTGACTCTGGCGTTTATATCTAGTAACTCAAATTCCTTCACGTATTATCTTTATCCTATCTTGTGTCATGTCAATATTGTCGACGTTTCAGCTTATTAGCTTGTCAGCCACGTCACCCTCGGGCAATATCTACAATTACTAACTGTGTAACCACGAAGCTGTTGGCAAATCGTTTGTTGGGTGAAACTCAAGAAAGGCGTGGTAATTGTAGACGGAGTAGTAGGATGTAGAATGTTAGAGCTTGGAGGAATTATAGTTGAGTTTTGCATCTGATCATCTGCAAAAATTGAGCATGCACCACGATAGGACGGTTTCTAAAACAGCCAGAGCTGTTAAAAAGGCTAGCCGCTAAAGGTACTGTCACACTGAATAGTTGTCCTGCCCGTCCTAAAAAAATCATAAAACGGGCTAGAACGTATAATACCCCCATCACACTGAGCTAGTTCTCAGTACGTTACGTTGTCGAGCACTCTTCCCGTCGGAGCCCGTCCATGAAGTTCGTAAAAAGACTGTAAAAAGTTGCCACTACGTCCACCCGTTCGCACACCGTTTGAGCCCGTTCGGCAAAATTGTCAAGAACGCACTGAGAACTAGCTCAGTGTGATTGGGGTATTAACCTGCTATTGGCTCACTCGGACTGACCTCTTAACGTGGAAAAAATCCATCAAATTCCGAAGCATTCATTTCTTGACACAAACCACATCCCACAGGACTATTTGCTCTTATTGTTCCCTTTTAGAGCAGTTTTTTGCCCTGTCGAGTTTGCTATTTCCCAAATTGCAGACTATTCTACGAAACTGCACCTTCTGTATCTTTCAGATAAAATAATGAATGATATTAGCCAGGGCCAATCATGTCTCGCACGGAAACGAGAGGAAATGTTTTTACCGGAACAGCAATAAATCTCCGCGGGAAAATACCAAACCGTTATAATTGGTAAAAATCTCACCATAAGGTGACTTCCTCTAAATCGATTTTCGATTTAAGATTTGATGGAATGCACCGGCAAAAAATAATATAATTTGATTCGACTGCAAATTGAGAGTCGGTGGTCGGGTTATTGTAGAAGTTATGTTCCAGAAAGCGGGACAACGATATCACCTTGGCACAGAGCAGCACACATATCCGATGTAAATTCAACTTTGTGAGATCATTGACTTACTGGTGTGCTACGACCGTCATTCAATTACTAACTGTGTAACTGTCGGTGTATTACCACGAAGCTGTTGGCAAATCGATTGTTGGGTGAAACTCAAGAAAGGCGTGGCATTGGATTCGGCCGTAGTGACACCTATTGGTCAACTCACTGACAGCTCCGATTGCGAGGTCTTAATTTTCATTCTAAGATGCATCAGCGTAGAAACAAATGCACTCCCAAGGCGATTTTGATAAATCTATAACATTCCGAAACTTTTACCTGCTCTGGCCAGCAAGTCATTGGCTGAGTTATGAAGATCGATGAAGCCAAAAAGAGGCTATTGCGTTCCCAATAAAATTATTGATACATGTACCAATAACTAAGGCATTTTAGAATACGAATTCACATTAACCTTTGACATTAACAGACATTATCTTCGTCAGTCAGCCACAGCAAGTCATATGTTATCTATTGATATTGTCAAATATATTTAACCATTCTTTGGCGTTATCGTAATTGAAAATAGCAAGGATGTTGACCCTGTCTGGTGTAATGTTCATGGCTGTCCGTATTAAGGAACAGCTTCAAACCCTTTGAGACAGCACGTACGCAATATGAAGCAAACCTTAGTGACCAAACATGATAGACAGTGCAAAGTGCCATAGAACGACAAGATTCCATGAGCGTTGGCGATACAAGGTGTCCGAAATGAAGTGTTCCATGGACCATGCGCTCACCTGGGTGAATGTATCAGAAGAACAAAATAGCAAATGTTAAATCGGAATGTTCCTGGGCAAGCCCTATGAGCCAGGGTATATGAATAAAATTTCAAGGTCAAAACATTCTTGCTTGAGTATTTATGACACATGTGCCAAAGTACAGCTGTACATAGAGGGTACCTTTACCTTTGACCGTTACCTTGACCATTGTCTAAATCGGCAATGTGCCAGAACGTTAAGCCACCTTTTCTAAAATAAGGATTGATACTTGGATCAAATGAATACCACATCTAAGACCAAATTTACATCCATTTAACAAAAATCACGATTTTCATGGTCGGTTGCCATGGAAACGTGATTTTTACCACTTTCTGTGATGGGATTTTTTTACTTTTAGTAGACCTATGTTGTAGAGCACATGAAATTGTACCGGAAAACGGCAAAAACCTTTTAATTGCAATTTGTTTAGGGTTTGGCCTTTTTTCGTAGATTGACTGGACTAATACATGATCACACCAAGTTGGAAGATACTAGGTCAAATAACCACAAAACGTGCCAACCAAGTGGCAAATTTTTTAACTCTAACCTCCATGGCCTTGAAAAGAAGCTAAAATCAAAAACCATGTCATGTATCCTCATTAGATACATCGATGATGAAACTTTGGAGACGATCCAGTCGTTATTCTATTCTACATATAACTTTATTCATGTAGTATAGTACATAATTGTGCATTTGGTGCGAGAAAGGTGCAAACGTGCATAAAACATAAAGATCCCGAGTAGAATGGGGAACAAAAGCATTGAACTTAGGAATAATTACATAGACATGAACTGAGATATATAAATGAGTAGAACTTAGGAATAATTACATAGACATGAACTGAGGTAAATAAATAAGTAGGAAAAAAATTGTTTTACAGAGATAAATGAGTTTTCGTTTTGGCCACCTGGAGCGCCAAGCCTAGAAACGATTCGGACCAAAACTTGGTGACATAGGCCTAGGTCATCTGACCTAGAGGTATACTTGTAAAACGTTTCAGATTAATAGCCCCAGAGTTACGAAACGTGTCCTGCTACCGGACGACGGACGCTGCAGCATCGTAAGAGCTCACCCCAGGTGAGCTAAAATTAAAATGTGCTGGCCAAACTAGGCAACCTTTCAGAATCTAGGTTTCATCACTTCCTGAGACTGAGAGAGTATCTTCTTAGAGGAAAACAAATTTCTTTCATCTAAATCAGTCAAGCCATTCAAATATAACAATACAATAGCAGTCTCCTGTATCTACAATGTAGAACTTGCATTAGTCCCAGGACTCCCATTCCATCCACATCTCGGTTTTTCCACTTCACAATCCGATCGCAAGTTTTTACGAAGCATGACGAGTGCCTCACAATCCCCCTACTACATTTCTTCTGCACTTGGAGATTTGAAATCTATAAAATTGGATTACTTTCCATGAAGATGAAATTTTAGTGAATTAGCTTCGTTAGATGAAAGGACCTTCATTAGTTGAGGATGTATCCATGTCTTGTCCCGTATTTGTTCTTGGGACGAATCTTTCGCTCATTAAACATGAAGCTCACGTTTGATAGCTCTGTATATTCCAAATACTGGATTGTTCCCCCAATACCGCTCAGAGTGACAGAGAAGTTGACCGCATTCCCAGGGACATTAGGGCTTGGAAAATAGGCCCTTGTCCGCTACCTCAGTATGATAATTGATAATTTAGATTTGTATACTGAGCGGTATTGGGAGAACTATCCAGGAAGCAGTGGTATTAACCTGTACCTTTGCAAGGGCAAGGAAAACACCCCATCCAAGTGAGGAACCCGAGTAGCCTGAGGTGGCATCTTCCATACTTATCAGGGCCAATAATGCCTTGGCTTTGATTCAATACAACACAACAGACGAAAGGGTAGGCAATTTTTACAGAAAAATTATAGTTGCTGCTTCAAATTGATGTTTCTGGTAGCCTACTCCGTCTTTTTGAGATTTCGTACAAGTCAGAACACGCAGGCTTGTAGCTCTTGTCAACCTTCCACTGATTTGTCTTAATAGATCTTCGACAAATTGCAGGAATTGTAGTTCAACAGATATTTCACACTAATAACGTGTCTCGCGTTGCCATCGAATGTCGTGTGTTGAACTGGTCTACGGTGTGCAAGATTTTCCTGTGGTTTTCGTTAGCAGCATGTTCAAGCATTGTTCAGTGGACTAGGGTGAACCAGACAGTAGTTGACCCCCATACAGTAGCTGACCAGTATATGTAATTGCAAAATATCTTTGGCCTGGACATAGGCAGGAGAATAGGCAGGAGCATAGGCAGGNATATGAAGGAGTATAGGCAGGAGTATAGGCAGGTGTATAGGCAGGAGTATAGGGAGTTTTCTGAATATGCTCAATAAAAGCCTACATGCGGGTTTATACATTGAACATGTTGAAGCCCCAATAGGCCCGGTGTTGCAGAAAAAGTGTCCTCCTGTATAAAGTGTCCACTTTCTACAGGGGGGAGCGGCATGCGTATAGAAATCAATTGTCAGAGATTAGAATGTAACAATAGGATCTTTTGTTCCTAGGACATTCTTTCCCTTCACACTGAATATGAATAGGCAGGATCATGAGTTGATGAAGTAAGGATTAACGACTCATTTGAATGCTTGATAAGTGAATTGGCAGGTTTGAAGTTGTCGAAATCTGGATGAGTTTGTGGGTGTATTTTTTTGTGACCGGAATAGAAGTATCACACTTTGACTTAACTATGTTTATGAATATGGCCCCAGTGCTAGGGGCTTTCCAGGCATGCCAGGGTGCTCCCCACCCCCAAAAACGAAATGTCCAGGCCAAACGAAACGACCTTAAAATTTTACTTTCCCGGATAGGTAAAGCCAATCAGATGTTTTGTAATTTTTTCTTAAAGCCTAAATACGTAAGTGAACGCTAAACGCAGTCTTTTTACGCCCGTTGCACACTTAGGATTTTTCTTGTTATGTACTAAAAATTATAAACGGGGCTAAATGGGTGTTCATAATCCATTTCAGCTAGGTAATCGGTGGCCAATGACCGAAATCACCTTTTATGAGCCTCATTTATATTTTTTTAGTACAAGAAAAATCCCAGGGGCCGAATTTTAGAACGTTCCTTAACATTAAGGTCCACCTTAAATCTACTGTTCTCGATGGTTTTACAATGGACTTAAGGTCGACCTTAACGTTAAAGCATGGCGCACACGAGCGACTAAAATGGGGGCGACTACCAATGCGACTACTAGGTCGCATGCGATAATTACCTTTGAGGTCGATCAGTGATGTCATCCGCGACATCACTGATCTCCCAGTGAAGCATTTTTTGCAAACGAGTCAAAAAAAACTAAAAAAACTAAAAATATGTTCAGTCGCCCCTGTAGTCGCAAGGCTAGTCGCCTAGAAAATCGCTCAAAAAATCGCTCGTGTGCGCCATGCTTTAGGAACGTTCTAAAATACGACCCCTAAGTGTACAACGGGCATTAGGCCTAACTGTGCCATTTTAACTCACAAGTAACTCGCCCATTGAAAACTAGATTACATCATAATCAACTTACCTCCAAACCTTGGAGTAGATTCACAGCCTCTTAAGGTTACTATTCCAATTAGGATGAATATCCTAGTCAAAGGTAAAATTTTAGCGGTCATTTCATGATGTCCGCAGAGACCCACATCGTAAACTAAAAGGTGATGTCCGCAGAGAGGGCCCACATCGTAAACTAAAAGGTAATGATTTCTCAAGCAATGTGGGTGGCGTCAAAATAAAAGTCTCGTGACGATGGAGGCAGACTCCTAGTCACAGGCTTCGGTGACGCCGTCTATAATAGTTTGTGGAATTTAAAGCGATGCCCAGACGCTCCTGAAGGAACGTAGAGCGGTTTACACATGCAACTTTTCATATGCAACTTCATGCAACTTGTTGCATAAACCTGATGAGACCAAAACGTTTCATCAATGTTGCATGTGTAAACGGGCATGCAACTTTTTGCAACTTCCTTCTGCAACTTGTTGCAAATTTAGGATCCAGATCCTATTTTCTGGTGAAGTTGCAACAAGTTGCACGTCACTGGCCAATGAGAATACAGCAAAAAGATCATGTGATTTCTATTAAAGCCAAAATGGCTGCCGAACAAAGGATTCCCGTCCAAATTCCTGCAACTTGTTGCGAACTTTTGCAACTAGATCACGCTGGATGTTGCTATGTGTGTCAACGTCACAGGTAGACTGCAACAAGTTGCAGGTTGCAGCAACTTGCAACTTGGTGCAACCTAGTGTAAACCCTCCTTTACATGTCTTGGTTGACTACTTTTTAAGATGCTTTAAATGGTGCCTATGTACATGCAGCTTGCTGTTGGGCCACGGTTAATGCAGCAAGTATATCACAGGTGGCGCCAGCAACTATGAAACTATGAATTTGGCCACAGGTGTTTATTTTGTATTATATTATTAGGTGTTTATTTTGAGTGCATTTTACGTGACATTCTACATTACATGTACGTACCGGTAATGTATGTGACTGTTGGTCCGGCATACCCTATAGAGCTCAAGGCATGTATGGTGACCGCTCTTTTGATATACTGAACTGCCGCAGACTATGGAATGCACTGCCTAGCGAGATTCGCTGCATCACCGGAGACCGCACACAGTTTTTCAAGAAACAGTTAAAACATTTATCTTTAAATCATTTTTACATACATGTAGGTAGTTTGTTTTAATTAAATCTTTTTTTCAGGTAAATGTTCTATCCACATGTAAAGCGCTTTGAAAATGTTGTACCATTGTTTTGGCACTATAATACATGTACAATAAATTATTATTATTATTAGTAGTAGTATTATTATTACCATCTACATGTATTTGATAGAAAAGCAAATATACAAAATGTACACAAGAAATTCATTTTCTTCTTTTCAGATGCAAATGCATTAGAGCCTTTTTAACAACACATCCACTTCACGAACCTGGCTTGCTCAAAGATGCAGCGCCCAAAAGCAATCCAGTGACGACTTATCTTTGCGTATTTGCATACCGGTATGTAGATTGGCTAAAAAAGCCCTTTGTGTTATGATGTCAATGGTCTGCCGTATGAAGCGTTCGCCAAATATTTACCCATTTTGTCACACACGCCAAACGAAGCGAAATAAAAACTACCCAGCAGAAAAATATGCCACTCTCTTGTCTTCTGTTGCCCAGCGGGGAAAACTTTTTTACAAACGATGTTCAGTCATCGTGACTTGCTGAGTGACTGACGTAGTTCAATCAGGAGTTTGGAGCGTGGTCATAGAGCTTCAAGCAATTCTGGGCTCTTAATGCTCGAATGCAGGAAAAAATCTCCAAAGTAAAAATTCCCAAGAAAAATACATGTATCCCCAAATAAAACAAAAAATAAAGAAAGAAAGAAGTCAGCATTCTCAAAGGCAGAATTCCCAATTTGGAAGGTACAGTCTTGTTCGTATTAATATCAACACCTATTATCTCAAATATCTCGTAAACCACCAAACCAATTTAAATGCGGTTTTCTGCATAAGGTCAGAAATCTTGTTGACTACAACTGGACATCAATGTTTTTGCACAAGATTCACCTCTTCATTGCGTAATCTGTCACTGAAAAAAAGGTCCAAAAAACCTTTTTTGCTTCTGGATTTTTCAGCAAAATTCCTTGGCTAGAATGAAGTTATGCCAAAATAAAGGTGATTTAGCAAGTTACTGTCAAAATCGGTCATTTAGTTTTTGAGAAATAGATGTTTTTGTAAAGCTATTTCAACACCACTTGTGTTCCTCTACCAACAACTTATGAGACGGCTTCTACATAATAATGGCGATTTTGATTCGTATAGCCTTCACCTCTTTCGAAGGTCATCATTCCGGACCTCCGAATCCTGGGGGACTTAGATTCCTCTCACACCGGTATAGTGGAAGAAAAGGCACCGATATCGGTATTGCACCGTCCGACAACCCCGCCCCTTCCTTATAATAAGCACAAGATAGAAACACGTTACAAAAATGCAAAATAAGACTTACCATTCATTAGCACCAATGTAATCGACAAAGCTGTAATCGATCGCATGTTTTGCCGTCGCCTTTTTCCCGATGACGTAAATCCTCTGTTTCTTAGAATCAGTTCCTTTTGAAAAACATACATCAATCGTCAAGATAATGGGTCAACTTTCTCAGTATCCTTTCCAATTAAATGATCTAATTTGACTTGATTTATACACAGCGATTCATTTCGTTGCCCCATTCGAGCGTAATTTCCTTCAAAGTCAACTTGCGACGTCGATTCATCAATCTGTTCCGGTAATTATTGCCGTATATTTGATTTTAAAAGAATTCCTCACTTCGACTTTGTGTTATTGTGAGACACGATAATTCGTGTAGTATTCATTAAACAATGATCTTCCTCGCTTTGGGGATTGAATTATCACAGTTTGTCACTGTGAATCATCGTTTTATCAATAGACGGCGACTCCTTTGTTCGTGACAGTCCACTAAGCATCTGAAATGACATACATGTAGTCATTAGTTCAAGATTTCAATAAAGGGTGGCCACCTAAAACGCACTATCCAGAACACAAAACTGTTGATGGTAATGGATGGAGAATCTTCCTAGAAGAAAGGAGACACCAAAATATCCCAATTCGGTTCAGTGGATAACCAGATCCTATTTTGTAAGGCAAAATCGAGGCTTTAATCACGCTTCACATTCACGGACAGAAATGCCGATAGATGTTACACAGGTGTGATAGAATCTAATGCCCCCGTCTTTCTGATGTCCCCATGCATTGTTTCTCACAGGATGAAGGGTCTTGGTCTCCAGAGTGCAAATCAATGGTGCCGCTTAATCCATGAATCGGCTATTCTCCAGCAGAGATTTAGGCAAATTTCACCCTGATTTATCGGATATATAGTACAAGTCAACCTAACTTCAACATGGGCAAAGTGCCAGGCCTGCGTTGATGCTGGGAGTCGTTTCTCAATGGACGAGGAAGATAACTTTCTAGATGACGTAGGGCCGTATTTTAGAACGTTCCTTAACATTAAGGTCCACCTTATTGTTCTCGATGGTTTTACAAAAGACTTAAGGTCGACCTCAAAATTAAGGAACGTTCTAAAATACGACCCTATGAATAGTTTTTTTATAATTTGCGAATCAATGTTGAAAATTGTCCATAAAATGTAATATATTCCGTTACCAGAGAAATTGCCCAAATGTATCGTTGGGGGACATCACATATCGGGGGACATTGGATTCTATTACATCTTTATAGCCCTCAGTGAAGTCGCGATGGAATATGCTCAGATCGCAACACATCAATGTCAAGATCACGCCAAGTCAGAATCATGCCTTTTGATAAAGTATCAAAGTCAGATCACCCCTTTTGCTTGAGTTTCGATGTCAGACAACGCGATTTGCCAGAGAATTTAGTTCGAAACAGAGCTGTGGTATACGGGGAAAGCCCTCGATGAGACCCGCGTTGAGATCCCTCGTACGTCGAAGATCAATGAGACTCGTCTCTGTTCTCAGGAATATCTGAAGTGATTAGGCCACGGAATCAGACGCAGCTGTCATAGATTACCAGATTGATGACTAGAGCGAGAAAGTAGTGATGATCCAACTGTTGTGTTGTCAAAACAAAAGAGGCTGTCTCCCTGAAGAAATGTTATTTAAAACATCCCTCTAAAACTTGATGTTTTATAAAGATGCAACACTTTTGATCAAAGAAAGTATTTGATAAACAGCATCCATTAATTAGGGGCCAATTCCTTTCCATACAACTTTTAATAAGTTTGATGAAGGAGTACATGTATGTACAATGTAAGAAGTAGGTATTTGGAAACACTTAAAACCCACCATGAATAAAAAGTGCTACATCCTTATTGGACTAAAGCGAGACAGGCTCTTTAAGGAGGCATTTAGTGTAAGGGACCGTCTCAAAAATACCTTGAAGCCAAAGAAGTGTAATTTTTTCACGGGGAGGGGGGGGGTGGCTAACTTCATGGTCACCATTTCACTTCTCGAGAAAAAAAAATGGCTTCATGGAATTTCTAATGCAATTACATCTTTCTTCAACATCGAGAAATAAGTTGTTTAGTCCCTATCTTCTTACCCAACATCTTTAATAAGACTTGTATAATATCACCCATTTGTGAAGCCAATTACATGCCATTGCCGAAGTTTCACTTCTGAGGGGGAGGGAGGGGGTCAAGACAGAAGTGAAAAAAATGACACTTCTTTGCCTTCAAGGTATTTTTGAGACGGCCCCTAAGAAACTGACGTCATGAATCCCACACTTCAAGACGTCCTCAAAACGTCATAAAATCAAAAATCTCAACAATTGTTTGAAGTAGTCATAGCTTACCTTCTGTCAGAAATCCCAGCTTTTTTATCCACACAGATTATCGTGATTTTTTTATAATTAATCCTATTGGACCACTGAAAACAAATAACTCCGAATTAATATCGACCAAAGAAGAAAGCACAAAAATTGACACACAAAGTGGTAAATATCAAGAAGTCAACTTCCAGGACTTAGCAAATTTTCGACCCCAACCGGGGGGGGGGGGCTTCTTCAGGCTGGCACTTTTCCACACTGACTAGATTTCAGAAAACTCTTTTCTGAAATCTAGTGTGGAAAAGTGCCAGCCTGAATAAGACCCCGGTTGGGGTCGAAAATTTGCTAAGTCCTGGAAGTTGACTTCTTGATATTTACCGAATTAATATCATAATAAACAAGAAGTCAATCTCCAGAATTCACGAATTTTCGACCCCAACCGGGGTCTTTTTCAAGTGGAACTTTACAATCTGAATTCTGGAGATTGACTTCTTGTTTATTATCATTTTGTGTGTCAATTTTGTGCCTTTTGTACCTTGGATTACCGAATTAATATCGATAATATTATCCAATGTTTATGTTCAGGCATCGTTCCTTCCACGTCAATGGAAATCTACGACCCAATCTGCTCCATTCCCGGAGTTCCTGACCTTTGCGCCAACGGGGCTTTGCCGGCTAAGCTCATTATTCTTAGCTTAATCAATGTTACGTACGATGCTTTTGTAGTCTTAAGCATCGTACGTAAGCAATTCTGAGTGATTCGGCGTAGCTGCAAACGAATGAGAGATTACGGTAAAGGACGGAAAAAATCCGGGTGATGAAGTGCAGGTAATGTTGCGGGCTGCAACATTCGGGCTGCAACTTGCTTCAAAGGCCAGTGTAACATGTTCCAATGTTCCCCTTTTTCAGTGTTTCCCTGTTTGTATTGGGATTCAGTGACAGCTAGGGAGATCACGACTGTTCAATATGGCAGTTAATGAGTTCTTAAGGTGAAACAGCCTCTTAAAAGTCTTCAATTTAAGCCTGATTTCCGTGTTCACCAGACATTCTGTGGGGGGAGGTAATGGCTTATTACGAAAAGAGAAGTGATGATTCATATTAACCCTCCGAGAGTCAACTACCACCGCTTTATTCCATTTTAATTCTCAATTCTTTCTGGGACCTACTAGTTCTTGGAACATTTTGCTATTAGTGAGGTTTCGCAAATCTGACGAAACGCAAAGTGCGAAATACGAAATTCAACTTCATTTCCAGGACCTAATGTTCTTCTGGAGATAGTTGCTACCACAAAGGTCCCTGCTGCCAGTGCGTCTTTTGGCATATATCATGTAAGACCGAGAGAGTTATGGTCCATCTTGAGTTTTTTAATTTCCACTTCGTGTCTACGAAGTGAAAACGAAAGATAAATTTCAATAGTGAGCTTTCGCAAGCGCCCGGTTAGGCCATACGACAACGTTTATCTATTGTTTGGGTATACACACACAATAGATAAACGTCGTCGTAGGGCCTAACCGGGCGCTTGCGAAAGCTCACTAAAGTTTAAAAATACGCCGACGCTATTAAAGACGCTCTTGCAGCAGGCGTTATTTGTGGTACCAACCATCTCCTGAAATACATTAGGTCCTGGAAATGAAGTCCATTTTCGTATTTCGTATTTCGTGTTTCGTCAGATTTGCGAAACCTCGCTAATGGCTTATTACGAAAAGAGAAGCGATGATTCATATTAACCCTCCGAGAGCCAACTACCGACCGTCTTATTCCATTTTAATTCTCAGTTCTTTCTTGGACCTACTGTAGTCTTGAAACATTTTGCTATTTCCATAATCTCGCATAAGGTTATACCAATTCCTGGACCTACTGTAATTCTTGAAACATTTTGCTATTTCCATAATCTCGCCTAAGGTTATACCAATGTTTGTCATGAAATAATATCGCTCTAGCATCTTCTTTTTAAAACTTTTATTGCAGCCTCCTTTAGACTGCAGTCTCAACAATCATTCGTCTGACCTTTTCCTTACCTCGATAAAAATAATAGTAAAATTAATGATCAACGCATATTAGTTTTATCGTATGTCATTTGAAGTTGGACAGATAAAGGTTTTGACGTGGGTTGCCAGCTCAACGTAAGATATTTTTCTACAGAGATACATATTTTATCGCTAAATCCTGGATGACTTTGTAACTATGTAGGGACGTACAAAGTGGTGACCTTCAATGATGGATAAAGATTACATGATAACGAAAAATTGTCCTTCTGTCATCAACAATATCATGTGGGAAAAGGATTCGATTATTTTCTAAAGAGGACTTTTATCTTCAGCAGATGTGGATTTTCTATCGTTCTTGCTATTGTTGCTGATGCTGTATGGGCGGTTATATCCGCAAAAAAGACGATTTTTAGTTGTTGTGATGTGATCTCGACGATCCCAATACAAAGTAGGAAAAATTGAAAACTGGGCACCTAGACAGATGTTTCAGATGCTACAGGGGCTGTTCGTTTTCGTCAATTGAGGAATCTGAGTTGTGATCCTTGAGAAAATGGAGAAAGCTATGAAGCTGCTAATTGCAGCGATTATTCTGTACAGCACAACAAATAATCCCTGCAACTTGCAAGTGCATAGCTTTTTCTGTTTTCCCAAGGATCACAACTCAGATTCCTCAAGTGACGAAAACGAACTGCCCCTTTAGATCAGTAAATACAGTACACATGTACATGTATTGGAAATCCGGAAAAAATTACCTCACTAGCGTCGTCTGCCCTCACGTTCGTCTACATATCCTCTTGACTTCCATCTGTGGGTTGCATCTAAAACGGTCATAAAAATAATAATTAACATACGAATTAAAGGGACCCTAGAGACAACTCGCTTTTGGGCTCCTAAAGTTCTGCCACTGCACAACAGGTGGCGCTAGTTACCATGACCTCATGAATTGTGCATCCAGGCCTTTCCATTGCATGGATCATACGACGGTAAACGTCGTACGCGCCCATATTAATTTGGGGACATGCGTCTAAAATGTAATTCAAAAGGAAATAAAACTCCACCTTTGCAATCTCATGTTCGCGTTACCTGGCTTAAGCCTGGGTCACAAATGCCACCGGGCGCCGTACGATTTTCCCCACCCAGCGGCTTGCTGTGGATTTTTGAGACTGAAACTCAGATCGAAGCTGAATTATGCCGAAATCGCCTCAATGGATAAGCGGAAATTAAACTAGATCAAACTGGGCACTGTAGAAATTGGCCAAAATGTCTGTTTTTACTCGCCGTACGGGCCCCGGAGTGGATATGTGACCTAGGCTTTAATCTGGTGACCGTGTCAATGCATGTAGCAGCAAGCCTGCCATGTGGTAGTGCCAATGTCGCATTGGATCGGCCGACACATTGTTTCTCAAATTTGATGATCTGAGCGTCTTACTGGGCAGACCGGTTCTGCCTGGAGTGTGCTTTTCATGAGTTAGCATGTTTGCTTTCATTACGTTCTTTGGTTTTATATAAGGACAGTTACGAATACTATTGCATGTATATCTTTACAAGATTAATGAAATAATTCGTTACTCTAAAATAGATTTGTTTTGAGCTTGATTATATTTCTTATAAATTTATTATTTCCATATCTGGTGTATCAGAATAAGAAAGTACAATTTCACTGCTGATGACAGATAGTTTTGGGACGGGGTTGATTCAAAACATGGCATTGGCATTGGCACTGGCTCTGTCATTGGTCATTGGGTCTGCTGACGCAGTGAGTATCACTCACTTGTCCACTAGTCTGCCACCAGCATGGCCAGTCCTGGTTAATGTCTTATGTTTTTATGGAAAAACACAAAATAAACTTTTTATTTTGATAATTCACATTATTTATTATTAATTCAATAATTACTTGAATCACACAAGAAACTCGATTAAAAAGAAGGTCAAACTAATCCAGACTCTTATGTGCGAGTTTTGTATTCTCCGAAGGGTACTTTGAGACACAAAATAGAGGTGGCGCCGGTGAAAATAGCCCAAATTATAAGAAAGAGGGTGTGTCCCAAATTATGCAATGGAAAGGCCTG
>NMRB01000011.1:526317-580146 GCA_002633025.1 Notospermus geniculatus | reverse complement strand
AACTTTGACCTCTGTGACCTTGAAAAGTAGGTCAAATCAAAAACCCGTTATATATGTTATGTATCCTTATTAGCTACACCTATGATAAAAATTTGGAGATGATCTAGTCATTAGTTCAGGAGTTATTGCACTTTTTGTGTTTTTGGTTTCCGCCACCTGGTGGCCAAACTGAGAGTCGAATCGGACCGAAACTTGGTGTCGTGGGTCATCTGACCTAGGGGTATATATGTACCAAGTTTCAGATCAATAGCTCTAGCGGTTACGAAACGTGCCCTGCTAACGGACCACGCCGGACGACGGACGACGACGACGACGACGGACGACGGACGCTGCACCATCGTAATAGCTCACCCCAGTGAGCTAAAAAGGGGGCCTATTCCTTCACATTATACGTTTTAAAACTCCTACAAGCCATGACTCGAAGTTCGTAAGGCGAGAATTTCATCCGAAGTGCCTCGGGTTGTGTTCTCATTTTTGTTACACCCCGACAAGGCTTTGTTGCACAAACAATGGCCTCTTCAAAGGTTTTCAAGGGTCACTAGACGTACCGTAGCCTCCCAATCGGCATTTTAATACGGCTATTCTACCAAATAGATGGCATGAGGCTCTGCATTGCATTAATGAATAAATTCACTGTTTCTCAGTTGCTGGCGCCGCCTGTGATGTAGCTGCTGTACTAACAGTAACCCAATAGCAAGCTACCTCTAGAGTCCCTTTAAGTCCTTAACTATAATTATCTAGCCTTGATTAGCAATTCACTGCCATTGCATGAACACATTAATTAAGCAACTAAAAGGACTCAATTTCCTGGGAAACTGTACTAAAATAACACCTGTGTTAACGTCTGCTCGTTTTATCGGCAATGTTTTCCCTGCACAATATAGACAGCTGCTCTCTTCAATTCCACAAGCTCCAAGCAAAGTTAATAGAGGCAGTGATGGAAAACCCGCCTTTGTTTTATGTCCTGATTGGGTCCTGTAGATCACCTGGGGCGCTCCATTGAATAAATGACTTTTTTGTCTGATGAAGCAAGAAAGTACATTAGGCGAGCATCAATACGGTGTATTTGTTATTGACATGTCATCTCAATTACCTTTGGGTGAAAAAAAATGTTGTGAAAAAATATTCCTATACTGTTGATAATCATTTCATGTTTTTGTGCTTTCATGCGCACTTGTTCATAGACTGGACCGCGGGGTACCTCGCAGATGATAATACAGGGTGGCCCACCAAAAAGCCCAAGCACACTTCCAGTAACCAGAGCCAAAACTGCTGATATCAATGGATGGAGAATCTTTCTAGAAGAAAGAAGACGCTAAGATATCCCGATTCTGTCAGTGGTTCGAGCTCTAGACCCTTTTTTGCACAGCAAAGTTGAAAACCTTGGTGAACTGGTTTCGCGGTTCGTATACATGTACGTCAAGTTAATATATAGGGAGGTTTCGCAAATCTGACGGAACACGAAGTACGAAATACGAAATTCAACTTCATTTCCAGGACCAATGTATTTCTGGAGATGGTTGCTACCACAAATGTCCCTGCTGCCAGTGCGTCTTTTAGCATATCATGTAAGACCGAGAGAGTTATGGTGCATCCTGAATCTTTAAATTTCCTACGAAGTGGAAACGAAAGATAAATTTCAAATTTTAATATACGTAAACCGTAACTCTATCGGTCTAACGGCATACGCTGAAATACGCTCTTGCAGCAGGCGATATCTGTGGTACCAACCATCTCCTGAAATATACTACGTCATGGAAGTTCAATTTCGTATTTCGTACTTCGTATTTCGCCCTGCGAAACGTCCCTAATTAAGGACCTCTGACCTTGCTTCACAAGTAATGTCTCTAGAGCTGTTTTAAACTATCTCAGAGTCGAGCCCTATAGACAATATTCGATGGCTTTGTAGAGCAGGGGAAACCGGAATGCCCAGGGAATCCATCCCAGGAAAAAATGAACCATATACTTTATGGTTCAACCATAAAGTTCATGGTTCATTTTTTCCTGGGATATGCTGTTAACGAGTGCTGTCTGTTCTGTCACATGAGAAAGGGGTTCGAACCGGGAACTCGTTGCTGATGTTTGTTTCAACTGCGCCAATCTGAGAGCATAAATGTTATTCTAAGAAATCCCGGTCGGGTGTACCATATGGATGAACATTATATTGTGTATTGATAAAACCAGATATTCATTGATCGTGCTACCATTAGGCCTAATGGGACATCTAACTCTCCTTGCAATTGATTCTCATAAAATCGATCAAAATATTTTAGTCTGCACCTGTATTCACCTATCAATGCAGGATAACATATCACGTCTTCATGTACATTGCACTGCAGGGATATACATCAACATGTGAGTAACGCATTTTAGGCTCAAAAGCCAATAATGCTTACGCTTGAAGCTCTCTCACTAGCAACATTTTCCCAACATCCTGAACAACATTAAGGCCGGTCTACACGATCATACATTTGTTCAAAACCTCATCATACATTTGTATGATGATGTCCAAGCTTGTTGTGGATTTCCGTCTACACAATGGAGCTAAAAGTTTGAACATCATCATACATGTACGTGTTGGATGCTATTCATTGGGAATGCTATTTGTTGGGAAAACGGCCCACACCGATCATACATTTGTCCATGAACATCATCATACAAATGTATGATGATGATTTGAACAAATGTATGATCGTGTAGACGGACCTCTGAGCAAGACAATCATCTGACCGCGAAAACACTGGTCAACAAATTATTAAATAGCAACATTTGGGAGTCTAAGCGTACATCGACTTTGCAGTGCAGGAATGCACATAGAAATGTGAGTGATCAAGTTTGAGTTCCACATAAAACATTGGCTGGTATTCATAAAAGTTAGCAAATGCTTTTACTTGATATGTGCACAGCAAGCTCCAATGTAAATGCACTTACACAACTTGAAGTAAAACCATTTGCTAGCTTTTATGAATATCAGCCATTGTCAACAGTGCAACGCTTTATTTTTGCTGGTAAAATTAGCGCTGATAACATTTTCCCGACATTCGACAACATACCCGAGCAACACGATTTGGCTCTGTTTACACTGGCCAATAAATTACAGCAACATTCGAACAAGCTCAAAATTCTTTTAGCCTGTACACTCGACACAACATTTGTCCAACATGGTGTTGTTACTCAATGTTGGAAACATCTTGCTGTGTACACACATCTTAAAGGGCCTCTAGAGGCAGCTTTTTTGATCAACACAGAATCGGTGGCATGAGAAACCAACTTGGGCATCATTTTCGAAGTAAAATTTCATCAATGTCAACATTTGATCCAAATTCATGAGCTCTTGGTTACTAGCGCCACCTGTTGTATAGCGACAGTACTGTTAGTAGCCCAATAGCAAGCTGCCTCTAGAAGCCCTTTAAAGGTTTGTCAACAATGCTGATGGTGTATAGAACCGTGCACACAACAATGTTGTGACTTAAGGCAAGTAAAAGACCCCATTCAATACACTGGGCCCCAGTGTGTATCCGACGTCCCGGTCTCCTACACACTGGCACATTTGGGGCTCAAAAGCCGGTAACACCACTAGATGGCACTCCACTGGGCTCCAGCCAATCACCACGCTTTCTCACTCATAATTCCCGCGGAAATTACTTCCTGGAAAAACCCAACCCCGTCCCCAGGGGTATAGTTCGCTCAGGCAACCTTGGACCACTCGCCATATTGTCAGAAAGCGAACGAGGTTGGGAAAACCCAAGGACCCGTGCTGCCACCACGCGGTCTTCACGACTGTTAATCTCTAAAAGAGCCAGACGCGGAGTGTGATTTACCGAAGGGGTGAGCCCGTAGCGTCTGGCAAGCGAGACTACCCATTCAAGTGAGGAACATGAGTACTTTGTAATGGTCTTTTCCATACTTAATACTAGGACCAATAACACCTTGGCTTCGGCCCTGATAGACTGGTGACTGTATCTTTCCACCAGGACCATGTCCAAAACATATCCCTAGTAAGTATGGAAAAGGCCATCTTAAGTAACTTATGCTCCTCAACTGGATTTTGCCGTTACAAAGGCACAAGGTACATAGCGCCATGGCTTACTGTCCTATGCGACGGACGTAAAGAGCCAGGATGATTAATCCAATAATATGGCGGGATTCGACCGTGGGATCTGCCACTTGCTATAAGCGGACGACACATGGTAACCACTTGGCTATTATCCTATTAAGCCTAGCGTACATGTACATCACACTTCCGACTGGAGACAACTCGTCGCCACTGAGCTACCCGGCGACTGGGAGGATCTAGCTGGAACTGGAGGCGACTGATCAGTCGCCAGAAATGGTCCAGCCTAGCGTACATTACACTTGTGACTGGAGACAACTCGTCACCACTGAGCTACCTGGCGACTGGGAGGATCTAGCTGGAACTGGAGGCGACTGATCAGTCGCCAGAAATGGTCGATGTACATGTAGGCCTACGCACCCTTGCCACTCGCTGGGACTGAGATTTTGCCAGTCGCCGCCAGTTGCACATACATGTATTCAACTTTCTGGTGACTAGCGTACCAGTTTCGTTCAGTCGCTGCGGTGTACGCGGGCCTGCGACTGATCAGTGCCAGTTTTCTGAACAAAACCGTGTCTCATTGAGTCCCAACGCCCCGAGTTGCTGCCATGTCTACATCGTTGTTGCGATGTATGTACGCGGTCAGGACATGACGACTGATAAAGGTCATCTAGAGGGAGGTACATATCATGTTTGAGCACTCCGGGTCAAGCCGTTCCCGAGTTATAGCACTCAGATGATTTTCAGGTTACGCCACCTGGCGGCCATACTGGATGTCCAATCGCGCCGAAATTCGGTATTTTTGAAGGTACCCCTCTAACACACATTTATGCAAGATATGAAGTCGCTCAGTGAAATAATGGCGAACTGTGGCAGGTTCGTTACTTTTGTACAACTTTGACCTCTGTGGCCTTGAAAAGTACGTCAAATCAAAAACCCGTTATATACATGTATGTTGTGTAGGCCTATCCTAATTAGATACACCTATGATAAAAATTTGGAGATGATCCAGTTATTAGTTCAGGAGTAAGTGCACTTTTTGTGTTTTTGGTTTTGGACATCTGGTGGCCAAGCCAAGAATCGAATCAGACCGAAACTTGGTGCCATAAGTCATCTGACCTAGGGGTATATACATGTATGTACCAAGTTCCAGATCAATAGCCCCAGCGGTTACAAAACGTGCCCTGCTAACGGACGACGACGACGGACAGCGCATGACGATAAAAGCTCATGGGTGAGCTAAAAAGTAAAAAACTATTTATGCGTTTTGAAACTCAACCCATGAATAAAATGTGTTGCATACTTATTTAACCCGGAGTTCTAAAGGTGAGACGGAGAGGACTGAACTATGGGTACTCACGGTAAGAAGTATCGGCGTATCCAACGGCATCACGTATAAGGTAGGCCGGAATAAGAAATCAGAATTCAGCCCACCCCGGCCTACCGTACACGTACAATCAAGATTTTAGGAGAGGACAGTAACAAGTTTGCACAGCCGATATAAAGCTATAAATCACCACGGTCATGATGTAAAGATAGTAAAATTGACACACTTTCAAAATTGACGCGCCATCTTTAGTAATTGGTAAAAAATGAATAACCTCACTGGACGATTTGGATGAGTAGGACAGCCTAGGCCAAAAACACTTGATTTCTAGTTTTTAGTTTTGTTAACTCTTAAACTCATTCACAGTTTGTATTTTTTTGCCAGATAACTTTCTATTTTATTTGAGGAAAACGAAAAATCTAGCCACCGTCATTGCACTTTTTCGGGTTTTCAAGAAATTTTCATACCATTAGATAAAGCTAACATCAGATTATAGGTTTAACTTATTTTGAAAGTTTTGGGGGTTAACTGGGCAGAAATATTGTAATATCAAAATGTTGATATTTTGAAAAATATGCGTAAATTCTAACCAGTTTATGCGAATCCTCCAAAATTTCATAATTTTATGATTTGAGGTCAGCTCATCTACTGACATCAAAATCTAGTAAAAAAATTACGCTGAGATATTTGAGGTTATCAAATTTTTGATAATTATTATCAAAAATTTGATAACCTCAAATATCTCAGCAAAATCCTCAGAAACTTCCCATTCTGTCAGAACTACTACAAAAATGAAAACATATTTACAGAATAAAAGATGTTGGTTTTCAGGGTTTTTTCTGATAAGCTATTACATAATTTTGATATTTCGAAATTTCCACAATTTTGATGCAGAAATATGACCAACAGGTTTGCTTGTCATATGCAACAAACCGTGTCAAAATTGGTTCGGTAGTATTTGAAATATTCAAGATATCAAGTGTAGATAAACATCTGTCAAGTCAATGGCTGTACATGTAATTAAGCCTAGCAATGAATATGGGCCCTGGTTTTTAGAGGGCCGTTAAGCGGGCCATATACGATCAATATTATTGCACAATATGGGGTCCACAATAGGGGTATGATCTTCTGGCATGATGGGTGGAAGAAACATTGGCAATAATATTGCCCACTTCGGTCCTCATATTGGGCAATAATATTGAACGTGTATGGGCGGCTTTAAACATTATACTTGTCTCGCCATACATTTTCTTTCAGAGCGTCAGTGTACAAATCCATGTGATTAAATCATTGGCCACACACCCACTGCAGTCACATCAGACAGATGGGTATAATTGCCCAATTATATATTCTGTTAATCATGAAAGAAATGAAAATGTTTGTAGCTATTTCACTGACAAGTAGGCCTACAATGAAATATACGTGTACTATCAGACATGGAATACTTTAGGCTCATCCATTGCGCCGATAACAAACAATTATTCACATAATTGATTTTTTCTTTCACAAAATAGAAAAGTGTTTCCACCATTCGGTTCGCCAGGCCCTCTCACACAAACAACATGGAATACTGCTAAAGATTCGGACCATTACATTTCTTATGATTTCGGAGGGAAGGAGTTGATCGAGGTAAGCTAGCCCCGCTCTATTAATGATGTCAGAATAGCTATCATTTTTTGATAGTGTTTGTTATAGAGGAGTCCGGTGGTGTAGTGGTTTGGGCTCCGACTAGCGGTCAGAGGTTGCCGGGTTCGAATTCCACTGGGCGCGATAGTCTCTTTGCCTCACTGGCCTCTCTCCACCCAGTAAAGTGGTATAAATGGTGTATAAATGGGTACTGGTCGGAAATGCTCGATTATAGCGCTGAATGGGCAGCTCATCTGAGTTCTACTGAAAGGTTTCAGGACAGACTGGGGTTAAAGTGTAAAGTCGGATGAGAACCTCTACCGTAGTTGATATCAGAATATAAACCCAAACTTAAACGTTTTTTTTGTCGCCTTGACACTCACTATAAATGCTTTCTATTATAAATAATCATCTTCATAATGACATACACATTATAGGGCGAGTCATGCAGTAGCTGAACCTCATATCACATATTAGCCGCCCAGTGGATGTCTGTACTTGTATATTACTTGACCTGGTTTTTTGCTCTTCCCCATGGGAAATCATGAGGAAGAGCAAAAAGCAGGTCAAAATGATAAGTAATAAGATATTACATGTATTATGACCTATACAAGTTCAAACATCCACTGGTCAGCTACTCTGTTGCGTGGGTTCAGCCATTGTCTGGTTCACCCTACAGCCTTGATGAAAAGCTTAGAAACACGGCAGTTTCTTCAAATTTTCTCAAAGCTATTAGCAGGCCTAAAAAACATATTTTCTCTGCATCTGAATGTTGCAAAAAAACTGCTAACAAAATCATCAGAGAAATATTAAGAGGAAAATGCATCTGGAAAAACAGGCTTAACCTTGTTACATAACTGACCACGGAAACTGAACATACATGTATACATGTAGTCGGGCGGTTTCTTACATGTAAAATGGGCTAAAAATATCGTTTAGTTCACCAGCAAAAGTACTTTTGAGAACTGATTTTCGTCAAATTTTTTCGTCTGTGAATTTTTTGTCCATGAAAGAGGACACGATCATTGAAAACCATTTTTACTTTAACAAAAAAAAACAAATTGTCGAAGTTCCTGATTCAGGCTATTAATAGCATTTTACTATCAAATTCCTTTTGAAAAAGAGTTAAGATAAGATAGTCAGAAACCGTATTTGAGATGACTGTCACAATTATTGATTTTTCTTGTAAATGTTTTGGACTGTATCATTAAAATAACATAACTGTAGATAGTTGGTGTGCAGGTGATATAATTTAGGTGTTTCTTTGGACAAAGTTGACCAATTGATGTTGATGTATTTTGCAACCAATGACAGGTGTCACAATATTAAATGTTCGATTCACAAAACAGTACTTAACAGTTCTGATATCGATTAGATTTTTTTCTGTAACGACAAGAAATCGTCGTTTTTATTCATGAATTATCCAAACATACCCAGTCTGTGGGTTGACTTGCCCCACCCCTCTGTTGCAGAATGCGTTCGCCGATATCATTTCTCTTCATATTGGTCATTGCATCATTAATTCAAGGTAGGATTATAATAATTCTTTAGACCGGTATATCGGTACACAAAAAATGACACAACTTCTGATTGGCTGTACTAATTTCGACATGTTTTCTTTAAAGGATGTGGTGAATTTATTAGCTGTGATGAAATATTTTGCCACTGGCAGTGCATGGGTTAAAAAATCACATCGTATTCATTTCTCTTCAACATTTCAGTTGAATGTATCGGCATTGGTCGAGGTAAGGGTGATATTTTTCGATCGTCATTTGACAACTATGCAAGCAGAAAATAAAAATAGAAATAAAAATAAAAATATAAAAATAGAAATTCCGTTAACCCTTTCACATCAAAGGTCAAATTCGTCAAAAAATGAAAACATTAAAAAGTTTGAATGGCAGCGGAAAAACGTCACATTGGTATCCATAACGAGCTGCCAGTGAGCGCTTTCCAATGAATACCTATATAACAGAGTTTTCGGTATGATCGTAATATACTCTAAACTCCCACTTACTGTACCTGTCCCATTCCTGAACTCGGAAAACGGACTAAATCGTAAGCTAAAGATAATGGAGTGGGGGTATGGTCAGAAAGAGTAAGGTCCTGTCCACTTACTTGTCCCGCTCTCGAGCCTGGCAAAGAATGACAGCGTGCGAAATATTCGACTTAGGATTTGGTCATTTTTTTCCGAGTTCAGGAATGGGACAGGTAAGTAGGAGTTTAGAGTATATATATTTTAAACGTTTATTAGTTGTTATGAAATTGCCATTGGCGGTGATTCAGACATCTACCGCATGTAACCCATCAACAGTCCGACAGAGTAGGTGTGAAAGGAAAGAATGTCCCCAGGAAAAACTGTCCCAGGAACAAAAGATCCTATTGTTACATTCTAATCTCTGGGGATTGGTTTCTATAGCCATGCATCTTAATCCGTCATTGAACAATAGAAGCGGACACTTTTTACAGGGGGACATTCTTTACTGTTACACCTGTGGTAAGATCACAAACTAATAACTGGTCAAGTTCTTCATTAATTTATTTTACAGCAAGAGACGATGATGGTGGCGTCGAGTTCCTAGTCATTGAAAAACGGGGTAAATTTATGATCATCTTGTCCCAGGTAGTACACTTGATACACTACGCTACGACGGCGTCGCAAAAATCATTTGACTGATTCATTGTTTGGCCCTTTAAGGCCAGAAGTTCTGTGACGTTTTTCATGCATTTGAAGTTCTATCAATCATTCTTACCATTACAGCGGCTGCACCACAAGCTATGAAAGATGACTTTGGTGGAAATGGTAGGTTCAGAAAAAACACGTATCAAATGAATACCCTTGCGTTGGCGCAGTGGTTGAACGTTTGACTCCAGACTGAGAGGTCGTGGGTACGACCGGCCGAGTCACTATTTACTTTGTATTCTCCGGTAGTCTAAACATTGCGTTCCACTAAAGAATGGTTTCTGGCGAGACTATGGGCCGTATGCACGGGTCAGACTTCCGCCACACTTACATTAAAGTCTAACTTTTCTCAATGTTTCAAGCAAAGAGAAAGTATAACTTAAGATACACGTACATGTTGGGCCCTATACTTTTTGGCTAATATCCGACCCGTGCATACGGCTCTTGGTCATAATGTGAACCGCTTTGAGACTCTGTAAGAGTGCAAAACGCCATAAAATCGGCACATTATTGCCCTTTTTTCTTTGCGGTCAAACCTCGATGGATAGGCCCTAAAATTTGACAAATTTCTTGAGTGTACGACGCAGAGTGATCCAGCCAATTCCCATTTTAGGTGAGAACCAGAAACCGGAAAAAAGTGACAATATGCAGATGGCCAATACTGAACCTGTTCAAACGCAAAGTGACTCGAAGGGCACTGCACCAAAGAAAAAGGAAGTTGCTAAAGAACTGGGTGCTTCGAGTGGAACTGCACCAAAGAAAAAGGAAGTTGGTAAAGAATTGGGTGCTTCTAGTGGAACTGCACCAATGAAAAAGGAAGTTGGTAAAGAATTGGGTACTACTAGTGGAACTGCACCAATCAAAAAGGAAGTTAAAGAATTGGGTACGACTAGTGGAACCGCATCAACGAAAAAGGGAGATGATACAGGACTGGCTGCTACTAGTGGAGCAGCACCAAAGCAAATGGGAGATGATAAAGAATTGGGTGCTACAAGTGGAACAGCACCTAAGAAAAAGGAAGATCGCAAAGAATTGGGTGCGCCGAGTGGAACTGCACCAAAGAAAAAGGGAGATGGTAAAAAAGCGGATGCCAAAAAATCAAAAGGTAAAGATCATAGATGCTTTCCAGCCTGAAGAAGACCCCGGTTGGGGTCGAAAATCTGCTAAATTCTGGAAGTTGACTTCCTATTTATTATTATACGTTGTGTTGACTTTTGTGCTTCTTCTCTCTTTGACGTCCAGGTGAGTTGCGTAATGAAAGCATGGTGATGGTGAGTAAAAAATAGAAGAGAAGTTTGAAGAAAAAGTCATAGTTATTGCCACAATTCCAATCACCCGTGTAGGCCAAGGTGTACCAATGTGGCGATTTCGAGTTGTAGGTTAGACACAAATATTAATTTTTCACTTCTCGGGACAATTTCACTTAAATCTTGATTCATCAAACCTGTTCCATTTCCTGAAATCTCACAAAAACCCTGTCACTGCGGTCGTCCGTGGAAAGTGCTCCCTCAAAGCTTTCCAGTGAGGACCCATGTGATAAGTTTGAGGTGACGCCAACGCGATCACCGATCCCATTGTTTGATGCCATGAAGAGAGCACTGAACAAAAGGAGAGACGTTCGCGTTGGCGTTTCGGAAGCTTTGCGAAACCAACCGTGTACGGGAAATTAGGCAGATGATTGTGGTACACTGAAATGCCGGATGTTGTTCAACTGCAAGCTGCATTGGTGGGGAAAATGAAGTATTATGCCACTTGATGAGGCGGACCACAGTAACTTCTGGAGAGTGCACAATAAGTAAGTATGATTGGTATGTTGTATGTGACAACTCTATCGGTAAGAGCTGGGTCTATAATTAAAGAGATTGGCTGGTATTCATAAAAGTTAGGAAATGCTTTTAGCCTACTTAAGATTTGCACAGCAATGTCCAATGTAAATGTACATGTTTTGCAAAACTTGAAGTAAAATTGTCATTGTCATTCTAAAACTTTTGGTAAGAAACAAGAATCTATACTATACCATGTACTCAATGCTGTCCAGTAATTTGCAATGTTCCACTCAATGTTGTTACATGTATAGTATTGTACGTTCATTTGATATTACGGTAATACGAAAATGTAAGATATGTTTATACACGAAATTGTTATCTATTGGTATTTGTTCTACATTTTCAGGTATCACCCCATTTAGTATACCCCCCCCCCCATGGAAGTGTTTTGAATCTTTATAATACTTCTTAGTTTTCCATGATATTTCGCTGTCATTTTTGCTACCAACTCAACGAAAAATTATGTCTACTTGACTCGATTGAATATTGCCTATATGGATTAGAGCTTCACATACATGTACATGTATTCTTCTTTATTCCTTTGTATATTTCAGAACAGCGGCAAGTAACTAAAAGACTTTAGAGGTGAAAACCCAGGACATAAACCTTCATAAGAATTTTCCAATTTTCTTTGTAAAATATCGAGATACATGTATTTTAGTAAGAAAATCTTTCTAATATTTTTATTGAAAAGTTTTAATAAGAATCGTTTTAGTGGAATTTTTCTTTTATTAAGATTCCTGTAGGAACTATCTTAAAAACACCACTAAAGCTTTTCTTATTACATCTTATAAGAAAAGTCTTACTAAGATTCCTGTAAGAACGATCTTAAAAATACAACTAAAGCTTTTCTTATTACATGTACATCTTATAAGAAAAGTCTTACTAAGAAAATTCCTATATAACCATATCAAAAAAGATTTTATACTCATGTCTACATTACTAATATTAAAAATTTATTTAGCGAGTTTTATAAATTTTTGCTTATACATGTATCTTACTAAGAAATAGCTAGGATACTTACTAAAAAAATTATAGGATTGTTTATCATTTAGTAAGAATTAGTGTCCAGGGAAAGACCATCTTGTCTATCGTCGCACTTTTCCATACGCGTGCATTACAATTTACGTTGGAAGAGAAGTCTTGTTTCACTATTGATAGTCATATTTTCTTTCCTCGCCATATTGTTAAAAATGTGCCATGGCATTAATTCCTACATCTTCGTTGAAGGGTGTTCATCGACTTCTGTTTTCCTCAATATAGTGTATGATGGTAATCTTCATGTTCATCCTTGGTAATAAGTAACTGTGAACAAAAACACTTAATTTTATAAAATACTATAGACCTTTTGGTAGAAGTACCAAGGTCATTTATTCAATAGCATTTGAGGTAAATATTGCAATGGTCTGATACAACCTGGGCGAAGGACTGTATGCTTTTCTTTATACACTGATAGGTTACATCAAGGCGGCCGCAAGTAATGAAGGAATTAAGGATAGGGGCGAGGATCATTGGCTTGTTTTGGACTGCCATCACTTACGCAACGATTATACATGTATATATATATCTTTATTCGTACTGAAAATGTACACTTTTAAAAAGGTGTTGTGTGCTGGTGCTGGTGCGTGTTACAAATAAGGTACAGACAATTCTACCCCCTCAGTGGTGGACACAGCTCATCTTTCAATACAAAGGCCATTCAAAAAACATCGATCTCCCTACGTACAAAGAAAGAGTAATCTCTGTTATCACGACACCAAATCAGATCTCTCTTATAACACCTGCCAGATCTAATAACTGTTGGTCATACTGCGGTCGAGGAAGTTTTACTTCAGTAAAATTAGACTTGTGAACATTTGACATGAAACAAACCAACACGGAGTTCTCCAGGACGTGATTGACATTCTCGTATTTCTATTGTACTAGACAGATATAACGTAAGAATAAATATTTTGACTATTCAAATGCTTTTAGGCTTTGTACTTGTAGCCTGAGGTGCCATAGAGGTTATTACGTCAATTTCGCAATAGCGACAAGTCCTGGGTTTGATCCATCCTGCGCCCTATAGGATCAGTCATCCCTGGCTCTTCAGGCATATTGGACAATATAATAAGCCGTGCTGCTTGGTACCTTGCTTGTACTGTACCTTTGCAAGTACAGCAGAAAAGTGAGGAATATGAGTAGCTTGTGATGGCCTCTTCCATATTTACCAGGGCCAATTTGCTTTGGCTTCGACCCTGATGGAAAAATACAAAACACGTATTCTTGATTGCACCCTACATGTATATGAACTAATATTTTATTTGAGACAGATGAAGATATATAATGCTCGTCCCTCTAAAATCCAGTCACCCAGTTCTTCCAATAAATAACAGTTTCATGCCTTTGCGTGTGAGTCTTTCTTAGGAGTTCTAAAAAGTTGAACAAACTGTCAGTTTTTCATTACATTAATGTCATTTATCTCGTCTTATTAAATGAGGGATAATAGACAAAGTATTTGAGAACAATCCAATATAATGTGATATCAATATCCCGTGTGATATTAAGAAAATGACAAATTTGACAGCTTCGTAATTGAAACTGGGTAGTACTTATTAGTAAGAACGTATCATTGGTCATATTTCCGTGAAATGGTATATTCCAACGTGCATGGCGTCTGACGTTGAGGACAGTTCGTTATTACACTGACAAGAGGCCCATGGGCCTGGCGCTCAGCTGACATATGATGCCTTGGCTTGATATAAGGCATGTAAGGGGTACTGCAGTCTTAGGAAGGTTAGTGGGTGATGTCAAATTTTATTCATCAAGTGTGCATGGTTGGATGGGATTAAGTTTACTAATTATGATTCGAGACTTAGTCCTATACAATTGTGCCAAAAATGAATCACATTTTACTTTGGAAAGCATACGGTATGCATACATGTGCAAAAGTTTCAAGTTCCTTCTGGTACACACTGTATAAGCTGAGATATTTCTTGTGCCTTAACATGATAATTAACCTATTGCTCACGTATAAACCAACGTGCAGAATAAATCCAGTAGATTACGAGCAAAAAAATACAGCACTGAATCTTTGGACATGTAGGTTTTTATCACGTGATTTTGTATTCAGGTCACGGCTCCTTCAATCACATGACAAATCGAATAACTGCGTATGCGTTGATTGCACGGCATAGAATCGTTTAATCGCGCAAGAAAACTACAGACGAAACGAATCAGTTTTGTTAACGAAATTCCTGGCATGAAGGGACTACTTTACAGAGGTGAGTTATTCCACTTCAAAGACATAAATTGCGCGAAACTGTGTTTCAGCGAAAATCATCTGGATTCCGTCAGCATTTTCAAAATCTCCTACTGATGTTGCATTAGAAACATGCCGCCTACGTACAAGTTAAAGGCTGGTGAATTTTACAGTTTGGATAAATCGTGAGACTCATTTTTCCAAATTTAGGTATTAATTATTAATGCTTTAATACAGACGGGTAGAATGTCAGACAATAATTATGATGTAGCGCCGAATAGTCCATTTGAAACCTAGATGTTGTATAAAGATGTAACAGTTTTGATCAAAGAAAGTGTTTAATCAGAAACATCCCATTTAATTAGGGCCTATTCATTTACATATACAGCGTTAAATAAGCTTGATGAAGGAGTACTATGTAGTATGTAAAAATTTAAAAAAATATATGTGCTTTGAAACTCCTCCAACCCACGAATACAAAGTGTTACATTTTTATTTGACTCAGAGTTCTGCCTCTTTAAAGGGAGACTCCACTCATTGTAAACTTTTGAATTTTTATCAATTCATGGAGACTATTGCCATGAGTTGTGATGTCACTAGCGTCAATAGGCTGACGACATTTGTAGTGAATGGGCTAATACTGTGACTGCCTAGGCCTATTGGTGGTACCTTCATAAATATGCATTGAGCACATATGACATCACATGTGCTGTGCAATGGTCCCCTTGTGATGTAATTAAAATATTTTTTAAAGTATTTTAAAAAATGATGAGTTTGCTGATGTTAAAAAATGTGACATGTTGCAGATATCAATGAATTTGAATGTATTAACGATATTTCAAAAATTCAAAATTTTACACAATGAATGGAGTCTCCCTTTAACTTTGGTTTCCAATTAAAGGAAATGATGTACGGTAATTTCCGTTGAATGCAAGTAAAGTAAACATCAGGTTTTACGTCATATCCTCCGGAGCACGGAAAACGAGGGCAGCAATTGCATGGTTAGCACAATTCACACAATGTATGTTAACATAATGACTGTGATTTTCATTCATCTAGTTTGAATTTACAGCGATGTTGAAATATGATAGAACTCTAATTGACAATGGAAAAGGTGTGCCCTATCCGGTTTGAAATTTATTGGAGCATTAAAGGCAAGGCCGATTTTGAGTGAGACTTATAATGGAAGTGGCGGACGATCAGTCAGTTTTATTGATGTGCTCACCAGGCAAAATATACCCACAACAGTTTTCAACCTTTCCCTCTATTACCCGCGCTCCGAGACTGCTTTGCTTCACGCAGTTACTTAGAAAATGACCAATAGGCGTCAGTAGTGCGTGTTAGAATCTGGCGTGCGCCTAAAGGTGCTTACAGGTCGATATTGCGTCTTGAAGCAACTCGACAGATCCGTCGCAGATAAAAAAACCACCACGCGCAGGTCGACATTTCAGCGATTGAGAGGAATTCAGAGCAACTGGCAGTTACCTCGAACAGCAGGCGCAGGTCGACGTATCTGAGTGGAACTGGAGAAAAGTCGCCGAAAAGTAGAACATGGGCAACTCGAAGAAACTCGCGGAAACTAGCGGATCAGGCAGTTGCTCGGAGACGCAAGCGCGCTCAGGTCGACAAAATCTAGTTTGGTTCCCGAACCCACCGCTAGGGCTAAGAGGGTTCGGTATCGGCCTCGTTTGACCTTGACCCCACACACCAAAATCGATGTGTCTGACGTCACAGAGGATAGACTGGTTCGCTATGTTGGAACAGGTGTAACGTTTTTCAGTGAGGCCGTTTTTCTGTGTGGTTCTTATTGTTCGGAACACACTGGGAAACAGACGCACTGTTTCTCTTTGTGTCGCCCATTGTCCAGTCGCCGCTTATTCCGTCAATCTATTGTATTGGCTCACGGGCCTCACGGAAAAACGTTACACCTGTTCCAACATAACGGGAACCAGTCTATCTTCTGTGACGTCAGATGCATCGATTTTGGTGTGTGGGGTCAAGGTCAAACGAGGCCGATACCGAACCCTCTTAGCCCTAGCGGTGGGTTCGGGAACAAAAGTAGACAAAATCGGCAACTGCTCAGTCACTCCGAGTTGCTTCCATCGCCGGAACGCTAGTTGCCGTGAGTTGTTTCAAGACGCAATGTCGACCTGTAGAGACCTTTATGACCCGATCTGGGAAAACCAGGAACAAGTTTTGCAGGAGGAAATGGTTAATGGTTACAGCAATAATTACACCAAAAAGGCTGAAATCAATTCAGTTGTTAAAGTAACAAAGAGAGGCTGTTCTTCATCAATGCTTTTACTTCAGATTTGTACAGCATTGCATAGTGCATTTGTATTGAAAAATTCAAGTAAAAGCATTTACTTGTCTTTATTCATATGACCCCTTGCCACGTGCCGGAGACTTGTGCCTGGTTTTCCCAGACTGGGTCATATTTGCGCATGCCCTAAATGTGGTCATTCTGTAGACATCTTTGATACCAAACTCCACGTTGAACAATAAAACCGAGCTGACATTCCCAGGGGACTTAGATTCCTGGCACACTGGTATGAAATATTGCAGTGTCAATGCTTTCAACATCTCAACGCGTCGTCAGAGTAGAATGCCCTTGGGTCCACTAAGTGTCGCAAGTTTAATGGAAAATTCATGGGTGTTAATAGGATGATAATGCAATTTTCAAACGTTCGACACATTAAGCTAAATTCAGACAGCTGAAAGCCAGGTTTAAAATGAGCACGACATGTATCGTCTTTGCATTAAATCCTCAGGTTTGCTGTAGCGATGGTAGATTAAACACTACGGGCCGTATTCAATAAGGGTGTTTAGCTAAATCAGCGTACAAATTCTGCATTACACAGGTTATAGGCCTAGAAACTATTGTTCTGCCTGATCCCTGCCATTTTACCCACACGATGATTACACGCGTCACCATTCCTGCGTCTTAGTGTGGGAGGACAATAGAAAGTGTTGGAAAAATTCTAGACAAGCCTTCCTGATCGTTCAACATTTCCTTTACCAGACTGGGCCGTCACGCGGTACCGTGATGGAAACGTGCACGTGACTTTGTCGCGCCCAACCGCGCAATGACTATACAAAATACAATATTTGTTTCGGCAGAAAACACCTACAATCCTGCGTGGATGGGACGGAAACTTCTCACCGTAAATTTATACAATTTTTGTCAGTAAACAAGTAAGAATTCACTGTGTCATACTCACGTTTAAAGATTTTACAGGCAATTTTCGACCGAAATTTACCTTGACAGCCGTAATGGCAGGCCTGTCATGCCTACCTACATTATATGCCATTTTCGGCGCCATAAACGCCGGCAAGCCTGAAATTCAGTTCAGGTATGTAGATAAGATGATAGAGATTGCATTTGGACAGATCATTTCAAAATGACGCTTTTTTTAAACGATTGACGCTTTTTTGAAATTAGACGTGCTAAAGTCTCTTATCTTCGGATGGCCTCGGTTAGCCGCGATTGTTGTTGTAATCTTCACAAGTAAACCATTGTAAAACGTTGACTTCAACTGCCCCGTGATATCACGCTGCAGCGCGACCACCATTCCCACCATGCTCGGCGAGCAGTTGTGCGGTTGCGCCACATTCGATCCGCTTCCTCTTTTCACCACGGAATCATGGTAAAGCGCGAATCACGGTACCGCGTGACGGCCCAGTCTGTTTACGCTCTTTGACTAAAGGCGGTGACAGACTAGTGCGTACGCGACGCGGAGCGACGCGTTTTCTTTTGTGTTTTTGCGCTCCACTGCAGATTGTGCTCAGTGGTGCCTGAAAACACAAAAGAAAACGCAGGATAGTTAGACGCGTGTTATCCTGCGGGTAAACGCCTCTGGTGAACCACCGTACAGACATCAGACAATAGTTTTCTAGGCCTTTAACCTGTGTAATGCAGAATTTGTACGCTGATTAGGCCAAAACACCCTTAAACGTGCGATGATCACCCTTATTGAATACGGGCCCGCGCCGTCATGTAATTCCAAACAGTGCATGACACCTACTCTTCATTTCACTTTCGAGTGGCGCGAGGTTTATGAACGATATCTCCGCAACGGCTGGGTCAAATTCGACATACCATACATCATCAATTGACTTGTCTTTCTTGTCGGTATCTTTCTGCTATCTTCGTTTTTCGCGTAAGGCCCGCATAACGGATCCCTTTCTCAAAACCCATTTCATTTCGCCATCCTATTCAGTGCACTTTACACGTGCGCGATGCACTGCGTCATTTCTAAATGGCCGCCATTTCGGCCGTAAACACAAACTGCGATTGTGAAAGAACTTTTTTCTGTCAGGTTTATAGGGAAAATGACAGTGATGATGGCTGTAGCGGCAAAAAAGACAAATCGATTGATGTATGGTGTGTCAAATTTGACCCAGCCGTTGCGGAGCTATCGTTGATAAACCTCGCGCTACGGAAGTGGAATGAACAGTAGTATTGCCCCTACCTACACAGTGCACACTACTTGCAAGTGCTTGGCGGATTCAGAAGAATAATGCTCAGCCGAGACCATGACCATTCGAATATAACCTTACAATAGCGTGCTATGGTATTCATAAAAGTTAGCAAATGCTTTAACTTAAAATTTGCACAGTGAGGTCCAATGTAAATGTACTACAAAACTTGAAGGAAAAGCATTTCCTAGCTTTTATGAATAAAGTCTGGCAACATCTATCTTTGACCTAATGGAATGCGGAAGCTAGGAAATTGATCGTTGGATTTTCCACGGACCTTTAATCACACGCGGCTATTGAATGACCGGTGGACAACGCGAACAATCGGGGAACTACCACAAGTGATCGACAGGCATGATTATAAACCGCAAAGCTGTGTCACATTACATGACTTCCGCATTCCATTAGGTCGAAGATAGATGTTGCCAGACTTTATCAGCCATTGTTTGGCGGACTTGCATTCCTACGACGTTGATTCCTGTTGGTGATGGTCGACAGTACTGACCACCGAGCAGTCTTCGAATCGAAGTCCTGACACTGACGCTATTGATATGTTAAAGGGAGACACTCATTGTAAGCTTTTGAATTTTTATCATTCCATGGAGACTATTGCCATGAGTTGTGATGTCACTAGTGTCAATAGGCTGACGACCTTTGTAGTGAATGAGCTAACACTGTGACTGCCTAGGCCTATTGGTTGCACGTTCATAAATAGGCAGTGACCACTCGTGACATCATGAGTGCTGTGCAATGGTCCCCTTGGGATCCAATTAAAATACTTAAAATGATGAGTTTACTGATTTAAAAAAAAAACGACATGTTGCAGATATCAGTGAATTTGAATGTATTAACGATATTTCGAAAATTCAAAATTTTGCAACAATGAGTGGAGTCTCCCTTTAATGTTCGAGGAGCTTGAAGCCAGTGACAAAGCCAGGTCTCTGTGACATCTCAACTATTTTTCTGAGATACTCCACATCGTCATTATTACGGTAACAACAGTAAATCAGGTGTCAAAAAGACACTAATACAGTGCCTTTGGCAAACATCACCATTGTGTGCAGTTGCTGTGAGCCGCAGGAGTAAACATTTATTTCCGATAAGATTGTCAGAGTTGTTGGACAGATTTCCAGGTTCCCCTTTCAAAGACAGGATATACATCAACGAGTCAGATTCACGCCCTGAAGGACGACTATCTGGTGTGAAAATAGACAAAACATCTTGTCTATACGAAACCCGCCGTGTTACTTTTACAAATGTATGAGCGTGATCATTGCCAAGAAATGAAACAGTCGCTTCATGAAATGTAAAATTTTTCATATTTTCACAGCATGTATGTACAGTCAGACAATGTTTATTTGCTCTGTTATCTTCTGTACGAATCGGAAGGCTAGGTCTAGTACCAGTAAGGCTGCTATGAATTGTATTGTTGAAGCGATATACCTTTAATAGAACCATCACTTTGTGGTTGTCTGTTGCACAGGCAGTTGCACACTAGTCGAGCTACCAGAAGTGTAATGAGCTCGACTAGAAAGTGGAACTGTGCAACTGCTAGCTCGACTAGAAAGTGCTTGAGGGGGTCGAAAATTTGCAAAATTCGGAGACGACGTTTCCTTTTATATCATTTTGTGTGTCGTTCTTTGTGCTTTCTGTTAAGGAGGTTTCTAGATTACGCGCCAGTATTTTAAGATAGAAAGTACATGTATATGCTGAGTTGCTATGTAACGAACGATCCGAACTTTTATTTGTGTGGATTAGTTTGATATTACACTGTCTCTAGAAGGAAAAATGGTCTTAACTTTGTCCTTTCATCATAACTCTATCCGATGTCAGTAGCTAAAGGCAGATTACGAAACACTTGTTATGAGCGTAATGCAATATTCACATGGTTGACTGAGTGATTTGCCAAACCGACTGCTTTGTACGTTTGCGGGCATCTAGACATTAAAGGCAAGAGAAAAAAGGACGCAGTTGATACAATGTTGCTTGGCTTTCATGTTGCAATCCGTGCTGAAATCGTTGACCGTACAAAATGAGGGGTTTGCCTTGGAAAAAATTCCTTAGGCAACTCAACAGACGTGCCCCGGACACACACAAAAAATAATGTCAGATCATAGATATGTCAAAGTTAATTTGATACGTATAAGGTCAGATGTAATAGGTGCATGATACATCAGATTTGTGTTCAGCATTCTTGTAGCAGCACGAATTAAAGGGAACTAGAAAAAAATGGCTGTTGATGAAGATATTGAGAACCTCTTGGCGTATCTGTGAATTTATGAAATCCAAAGGCAGCAGGCCTGTTGTTAGCAATTTGAATCGGCCCAGTACCAATGTACAAAGGCATATAAAACACCATAATCGCAGTTGTGTCACAGAGGTCTAGTAATGCCGGGGTCCAGCCTCTCCCACCTGTTGGTGACAGTCCGCTTTGTTGACCACACAGTACACTGTTGATATAATGAACCGAAGTGCTTCCGAGCCAGTATCGAACTGGGCCCTGTGCTCCAATACACGGCTGCTGAAGTCTGGAGAATGAGACTGAGTGCTACCCCTGAAGTCACCTTGTGAACGCTGTCGCCGCCAGGCTTGTCGATACTATAACCACTCACATTCGAGTCACATTCAGAACGTTCTCAAATCAAATGGAAAGCAACAATTCAGACTGCTGATATGACAAATTTGTTTCACCGATGAAAACCTCAAGATAACTATTTCATCCAAGACAAACCGTTGTATTTCTGCCATCGTGACAAAACATGAATGAATCATAACACAACGTAACTGAAAACTGCCAACGCCGTTGATAAATAATGTCAGAACAAGCAAGATATGAAAACACTTCCTTGCTATCATTCCGGATTTATTAAGTCTGTGCTCTGTATGAATACGAAGTATGGAGGTTGGTTTCAGGCCGTCGCACCCAGAACAATCATAATGCAGTTACGTTTTTTTCCTGTCTTTTGTGTCAGAAACTTGCTCCGAGGAACTGTGTGATGCTCTACACTGTTGTCGTCGGCTGCAGTCAGAGAATGAAATGGTCCATGGACCATGTGCTCACTGGGTTGGACATAATAGTCTAATGACAGAGGGAGGTACATACCAGTTACGAGCAATCTGGGTCAAGTCATTCCCAGAAAAGACTTTGATGATTTTTGGGTTACGCCACCTGGCGGCCATATTGGATGTCCGATCGGGCTGGAACTTCACATGCACATAAAGGTCATCTGCAGGGGACCACATAGCACATTGGAGTGCTTTGGGTCAAGTCGTTCCTGAGTTAAAGCACTTGGATGATTTTCGGGTTACGCCACCTGGCGGCCATATTGGATGCCCAATCGGGCCGAAACTTCACATGGACATAAAGGTCATCTGCAGGGGGCCACATAGCACATTGGAGCGCTTTGGGTTAAGGCATTCCTGAGTTACAGCACTTTGATGATTTTTGGGTTACGCCACCTGGTGGCCATGTTTGAAGTCAAATCAGGCCGAAATTTGACATGCGTGTAAAGGTCATCTAGATGGAGGTAAATATCAAATTTGAGCACTCTGCGTCAAGCCGTTCCTGAGTAATAGCACTTACTTGATTTTCAGGTTACGCCACCTGGCGGCCATATTGGATGTCCAATCGGGCCGAAACTTGGTCTTTTTAAAGGTACCCCTCCAATGCATGTTTATGCAAGATATGAAGTTGCTCGGTGAAATAATGACAAACTGTGGCAGGTTCGTCACTTTTGTCGAACTTTGACCTCTGTGACCTTGAAAAGTAGGTCAAATCAAAAACCCGTTATATATGTTATGTATCCTTATTAGCTACACCTATGATAAAAATTTGGAGATGATCTAGTCATTAGTTCAGGATTTATTGCACTTTTTGTGTTTTTGGTTTCCGCCACCTGGTGGCCAAACAGAGAGTCAAATGGGACCGAAACTTGGTGTCGTGGGTCATCTGACCTAGGGGTATATATGTACCAAGTTTCAGATCAATAGCTCCAGCGGTTACGAAACGTGCCCTGCTAACGGACAACGACGGACGACGACGACGACGACGGACGACGACGCCGGACGACGACGGACGACGGACGCTGCACCATTGTAATAGCTCACCCCAGTGAGCTAAAAATGGACTGCAGGCTGCTTTTTGTATCACACTGGCTGACATATCGGATTGAAGGCATCACACATAACAGACCCCAGCTCAGAACTTGTGTGTGGTAAATGTATCAAATAACATTGGTGCAAAGCAGTTATTTTTGGTTGCCAGTTTGTGGTTGCCGCGTACCACTGCTGGCAATCCTTGACCGTGACCGTGGCTGCTGGCCAATCACCCCGGCCAGATGGTAGAGGCGGCTTCACGTACGCCGAAAGCCCAAATGGTTCATTCAAAATTGTAAATCCCAAATTCGAGATTCGAAGTTCTGGCCTGACCAGTCAAAGACACAGTTACAAACTCAAGAACCAATCAAGACTCTGCGATTAAATAGAGCTGCACGTTAGTGTGGTTTCGCAAATCTGACGAAACACGAAGTACGAAATACGAAATTGGACTTCATTTCCATGATGTAATGTATTTCAGGAGATGGTTGGTGCCACAAATATCGCCTACTGCAAGAGCGTCTTTCAGCGTATGACGTTAGACCGACAGAGTTACGGTATATTAAACTCTGAAATTTATCTTTCGTTTCCACTTCGTACATACGAATTGGAAGTGGATATTTAAAAATTCAAGATGCACCATAAGTCTTTCGGTCTTCCATGCTAAAAGTGGCACTGCAGCAGGGACATCTGTGATACCAACCATCTCCTGAAATACATTACGTCACGGAAATGAAGTCCAATTTCGTATTTCGTACTTCGTGTTTCGTCACCTTGGCGAAACCTCACTAATGGCTTCACGATCGTGAAACCTTTGTTTGAACAGGCCGTTTCGCCTTAATCCGAGCCCAAAAAAGATATAAGGTTGTAGGAGTCTTAAAACACATAAATTAATTTTCTAAATCTTCCTTCGTCAAGATCATTGAAAGTTGTATACATGTATATATAGATGTCTAAATAATGGGATCATGTTTATCAAACATTTTCTTTGATCAAAAGTGTTACATCTTCAAACAACATCCAGTTTTTAAAGGGACGTTTAAAATTACAGCTGGTAAGGTGAGATATCCTCTTTAAGGCTTTGTTGACATTCTTGAACGGTTAAGGATTACCTAGCATATTGGTCTGTGACCTCTTAGAGACGATATTACGGTATAAACGACAGCATTTGATAGGTTAATCGGAAGCTTTCAAAAGGTAAATCATGCCAATAGCAATTAGGAAATTCGAACCCTTTGATCTAACTCGACTCTCGTCATTAAGAAAACTACACCTCCTTGAGCAAGAGTGACAACATTGTCTTGTCTGAAACAGCTGTTTCTCCTCAGGGGCCGTCTCAAAATTACATTGATGCCAAAAAAGACGAAGTGACTTCATCTTTTCCCTGACCCCCTCCCCCTTGAAAAGATGAAGTGGGCGCTTGACATTGGCTTCATCCATGTAGGGTTGTTAGGCATGGAAAGATGATAAAGAAAAACATATGAAGACACTACATGTAGTAAACCAAAAAAGCCTATAAAAAGTCATTCTCCTGTAAAAAGAGTGAGGCCAATTTTATCAAAAAAGATGAGGCGGGTTTCCCCAAATCGAGAACCCCCTCCACCCCAGACGAAGTCACTTCGTCTTTTTTGGCATCAAAACAATTTTGAGACGGCCCCTTAATCAAGCCAGCAGTTCAGTCACTTTTTTAATTTTGAAAAGGTTTCATACAGCTAGAGGGATTTCGTTCAAGTTCTGATATACTGTATTAACGTTTTATTTGCTAATAAACCATCCTGAATGTTTTACTGCAAAGAATAAAACCAACGAAGCCAAAGCATTATTGGCACTGGTGAGTATGGAAGAGGCCACATCAAACTACTTGTGTTCCTTACTGGGATGGGATATTTACCAGACCTGTAAATATGCAAGATACAAGGCACCACGGCTTACTGCCCGGCGACGGAAGAGGAAGGATTATTTTAAAAAGGCTAAGGCTGGACTCGAACCCAGTATGACAGAGATTAAAGTCCCTCTACAGAGTGGGCCAGAGAAAGTGTCCTTCGAACAATAGCATTTCTATTGTTTCCCTATTGTTCGAGAGACACTTTCTCTGGCCCACCCTGTAGAATCAAAGTCTTATTGTTCAGCGAGGGATTAGAATATATGGCTATAGAGGTCATGACCATTCGAATACAACCTTACAATAGCGGGCTATTGTTTGGCGGACTTGCGTTTCTAGGACGCTGATTCCTGTCACACGTGAACCTAACGCGGTAACTACATGTATTAGGCTATCAGGGGTCCAGGATTAGACGAACAAAGTACGCTACACCACGTACACGTACATGTTTTTACCACCAGCTATGATAATATTTGTTAGCAAGTTTGTAATTGAGAAAAAGAAATTCGAAATCAACAATGATATTCCTTTCGAGCCACCGTACTTCTTTGTCTGGTAAATCTCTGTGATTTAATGCTTTACTATTTATAGTTAGATTGTGTTGGGTGTGGGTCTTACACGAATAAAAAATAAGTACTTCCACTTCATTAGCATAAAGCGCTCGTTTCACAATGGATTAGGAACTGATGGTGCAATCGTAAAACAATCTTGTATGCATTACCTATATAACTGTGTTGATTACTTCATTTGCTAAAACACCTGCCAGGTGAACAATATTGACTGTTATTTATCCCCTAATTGTCATCACTTAGATGGCCGATTAGGCTGCATTTCGTACGAGACTATAGCTGTGTTTACACCTAAGCAATTTTTCCAGGCCCGGGTTCGAATTTAACCCGGATCCATTGAATTTTCTGTCCACACCTATTATTCGTCTTATTATTCGTCTTACGATATTGAACGCTGGCCATGCTATTAATAGACACACCACCCATTCAATTTTAGCAGACCGACACCTGTCGGTGGGCTCACTAAACGTTTTAGCCCGGCATTTTTCTGTCCACACCTATGAAATTGCCGGGCTAAAGTATAACCCGGATCAGACCCGCCGAGCGAAAGCGAACTAAATTAGTCCGGCAATTTTTAACCCGGATCCGATTTTCATAGGTGTGTAAACGCAAAAATGGAGGGTCAGAGCCGGGTCAGGCCCGGCAATTTCTTCAGGTGTAAACACAGCCATTGAGAGATACCGGTTCATTTTATGTCGGCGTTTGTCTTAATACAAGAGTTGTGTAACCTTACAAAATGAACACCGAAAAACAGCGTCCTAATACAATGGACGCCTTTTTTGATAATAAACAAGAAGTCAATCTCCAGAATTCACGAATTTCGACCCCAACCGGGGTCTTTTTCAAGTGGAACTTTACAATCTGAAACTCTAGAAAAGACTGAACTGAAACCCGAATGCAGAACTACATAACCTGTGTAGACAGGACAAACAAGCAATTAAGGAAAGAATAACGACCAAGCCCCACGGGTGGCCGCTGGACAATTAAGGAGAAACTAATTTAGCTGAAAGAAAATGATTTTTTGTGTGGGAAATTGATCAGTTTCATTTCAATAGTTTTAACCGCTAGTGACACCTATTGAGCCAGTGAGCTAGGGTCCCCATTTTGTGACACAAATATATCGCCTACCCATCCAGTTCATCCTTATTGTAACGTTTTTCAGTGAGGCCCGTGAGCCAGTGTGACAATACAATAGATTGACGGGATAAGCGGCGACAGGACAATGGGCGACACACAGAGAAACAGCGAGTTCGTTTCCCAGTGTGTTCCGAACAATGGGAATCACACAGAAAAACGGCCACACTGAAAAACGTTACACCTGCTTTAAGCAAGGTTCATTGGCACACGAATCCGATCCGTTTTCAGTCCGTTTGCCCCGAGTTTTCCGGATACGACAACGCAGAAGACCATTTGATAGATTTTTTACGGACCTGAATCGGACCAATTCCGTGTGCCAATGAACCTTGCTTTAGACTCGAGTCGAAATCGTCCTGATGACTGCAGCGCCACCCGACGTTTTTCACAGGTACGACTGGAGATCATGAATATCAACGTCTTTATTTGTGACGTCGTTATTTGCTGTTTAACCACACCCATAGATTGTGTTGTACTAGGTGTGCTCTTGAAATGTAGCAGAAATGGCGTAAAAATATTGCCAGTGCAAACACGCAACTTTACTGCGAGCTACAGTTTAACTCCAATTTATCTCAATAAGGGATCGAGTCTGAGTTGGTCGACTGGTGTTTATGCCGCGCTTCACCTGAAGGGACACCAACGCCACTTTTATCAAAGACTGATCGGTTTAATAGTCACTGACATACGAAGCCAATGGCTACCTGTGGCTGTTGCATGAGTGGCTCCACACTCTGCTCGAGAAGGCAGGATAGATAATATCAATCGCGTGATAAGTTGATAAAACTGCAGCCTTTCTGTGAAATCTCGGGCGATAAGCCCTCATGTTGGCGGTGTCGTGTTCTCGTAATCGACAGCACACAATACGAGGAGCCTTCATAGCCTCGTGGTTATCACGTCCGCTTACAAGCAACAGGTATCCGTATCGGTGGTGTGACTGGAATCTAAAGCCGGCTGTACACTTAGGATTTTTCTATCACATGTACTAAAATGTATAAATGGGGTTCAAATGGGTGTTCACAATGCATTTCAGCTACGTAATCGGTGCTGTATTAGCGAAATGTAGGCCTACAGCGAGCTTAAAGCGAACTGGTCGTTCCAGGTAAGAATCAAACGCCACCATCTTGAATCAATTATAGCACTCACATCGGGAATTTATGGTGTGCTACGACCGTCATTCAATGTCACTGACTTCTCAAATTTTTCTGCAACACGTGCAAACGGCGCGTAGCACACCACAATCTCACGTCGGGGACATCGTCTCGCAGAGGCCATCTCACAGATACACTGTTTAAAAATATTGAACTGCTTTGATTATGAAAATCAATTCTGTGAGCCGTGTCGCAGACTTAAAACTCTCAGAGATGAGGTTTTTTAGCGTTGGACACATTGATTTTTTCTCACAGACATGGCTCGTAGGAGATGATCTCATTGACTTTTTCATCTATTTGCTACCAGCTTCAGATTGCATGATCAGTTGATTCGTATCTTTGTCCATCCCACTTGGCCGAAAAATCGATCATATGATTATTGGTAAAAATGTAGCCGTCAGCACGCGAGAAAATAGTGCGGCCCAAATTAGCAAGATATATAATTTGGTTAGGCGCTATATTCCGTTGGTAACAGCGACTACAGAATCAGGGTTTCTGATTAAAATCCCTTTTGCATTGCAAGTCTTTGGATCAACGTGTACTTATCGGGGATACTTCATTTTTTTGTGTCTGTGCTTCAAAAATTGATAAAACTATGGTCGCCACGATGGTCTAGTGGCTAGCTGGGCAGGATGCTTGCCCTATCTGCTTCACTTCACCCAGGCGTAAAGTCTGATTCAACCTAACTTCAACATGGGCAAAGTGCCAAGCTTGGAAATGTGCACAGATCAGTGGTAAATAATCCATGTCGCAGTTACCTATGTTAGAATAACTTGGTTTACTTTCTATAACCTATAGCAAATTCAAGGTTGTGCTCAGTCAACTGGTAAATACTGTGGTTTGTGGTGTCTGTTGCACAGGCCAGGCTCCATATTCATAAACATACTTAAATCAAAGTGTGATACTTATCTTTTGTGTTGAACAAAGGATAAGTGTCACACTTAGACTTAAGTAGTTTTATGAATATGGGCCCTGGTACTTTGCCATGTTGAAGTTGGGTGAATCATACTTTACTGTTTACATCTCTTTATACGTATGTATACAGATAGAATTCTGTACAACTGGGACAAATTTTGTGTCCATTTCAATCCGTATACGTATGAGAATCCGCATACGTATGAGAATCGGGTTTCAGATCAGAGAATTAATTATGATGCGCGATTTTGGTAATGAAGTACTAGCAACAGAAGAATGTAATGAAATAATTGCCATGCTATGTACTCAGTGAGTCAGTTGTAAATGGATGGAACGTTGTGCGATAATTTAGGTTGCCGTTAATCCTCAATAATGTTCATGTACTTCTGCTAATTCTCTCGTGTCTCCGGTCTGACTAGGATGCACGCTGACACATCGCACTTTTTTGTTAGCACACTTCACTGATACTTGCACTTGAAACTCTGTACATATGTACGAAATAAACATAATAATAATAATAATAACAAGGATCCGTGATAAATCGCTGATCTCAACCTCCCTAATTTGTTACAGTAGATTGACATCACTGAACTTTAAGAACAGACAAGCCAATTGATTAAATTCCTTCCTTGTTTCTTACTGTACTTCGATATTAAAGAATAGCAGTGGGTGTCATCATCAATCTGTTCCCTCGGTTGTCAACATGCTGTTAAATGTATACGTGTGGTACGTGTCTTGATTGACAATTACAGCGAAGAATAGCTTAAACTGACGTCGACAGGCAAAATATTAAACGTTAGGGGCTGTCTCAAACTTGTTTCGATACCAAAAAAGAGCACAAAAATTGACACGCAAAATGATGATAAACAGGAAGTCAATTTCCAGAATCTTAGCAAATTTTCGACCCGAACCGGGGTCTTCTTCAGGCTGGCACTATCAAGTCGAGCTACCAGAAGTGTTATGAGCTGGATCCCAATATTACAAAGAAGTGACTTCGTCGGGGGGAGGGGGTTCTCGATTCGGGGAAGACCACTTCATCTTTTTTGAAAAAATTGGCATCACTCTTTTTTTACAGGAGAATGAATTTTTTATATGCAGTTTTCAGAAAGGAATCTTGGTTTACTGGTGTCTTCACATGTTTTTCTTTATCATCTTTCCATGCCTACTGTCCCTACATGGATGAAACCAATGTCAAGTGCCCACTTCATCTTTTCAAGGGGGAGAGGGTCAGGGAAAAGTTGAAATCACTTAGTCTTTTTTGGCATCAATGTAATTTTGAGACGGCCCCTTAGAATGCAGCAATATAAAAGATGCATCGCCAGCGTTTTCTGATCCCAGGCAAGCACGGAGTACATGTATGCAAATAAAACACTGTGTTGCAAACATGACTTGGTATGAACACGGTTATGTGGTTACTGACACTTTCATGCAGGTAATCTGAACGCTACATGATGTCTTGAGAGTTTTTACTGAGTGATGTACATGTATATGAGGATAATGTTTATCAATAGGCCTACAAGAAATAAGTGGTACTTAAAGCTGACGTAACCGAACAAAAAGCCCCCATGCGACGAGCAAGAGAATTGCAGAGGCCCTGCAGACACCTCAAACGAAGGCTCAGAACATGATATACATGTACCCCACGACGCCAGGAGGGCGCCACCTTATTTGTCTTCAGGCAACAGAGCTGTCAACATCTCCGGATACCTCTTACACTACTCAAAGAAAAAAAAATTGTAGTCATTTAGACGGGACTCGAACCGTCGATCTTCTGATTTGTTATCCACCACTCGATCCACAACTTCGGTAAACTCCCTACGCAGTTGTGTACCGCGCCCCCTTCGGTTTACCCGCTCTCCACAACTGCTTTACTTCGTGTAAGTCGCCGCGTTTTGTCAACAGATGGCGTCAGGGCCTGGCGCGAGTTTTACAGCCTATCAGCACGCTGCTTTCAGAACTCTTTGGCCCGTTGGCAACGGATGTTCTTGTGCTACCATGGCTACGAACCGCTTGGCCAATGAAAAAGTGTCTCAGGCCAGCTTGGTTACCGGTTGGTCGGCGCTCTCATTGGTCGACTCTCTCAGCGCCATCTGTTGAACAAACGCGGCGAATTTTACGAAGTTAAGCAGTTGTGATGAGCGAGTAAACCGAAGGGGGCGCGACTCACAACTGCGGTTAATATTGTATGACACCACTCTTGGTGAATCGAGATAGATGCCTTATTAGACCACTCAAGTGGTCTAATACAAGGCATCTATCTCGATTCACCAAGAGTGGTGTCATACAATATTAACCTTTAACAATATTTAATCCGACCAGACTAGGCCTAGAATATCAGCTGAGCGCCAGGCCGATGGGCCTCTTGTCAATATTACTAGGCTTGTTAATATCACATGATACAATCCTTCGTGACTCGCGATGGCCCAGTCAGTCAACTGTTAGTTGACAGATATTTTACCTCTTGGGTGGCAAGGGGTTGATAAAAAATATTATCATATGATATGCCTACAATCCTTGGTGAATTTAGATAGGCCTATATAAACACCTTAATTATTAGACCCCTCAATAATCTGAATGCAGAACTCACAATAGTAATGAATGTCAGAAACTGCCCATTATGACTGAGAGGTCAACAGTTAAAAGGGCGGGAAATTCAAGTACACCTCTGTTATATATTTTGTTGAATTTAGTGCCCCCTGGTGGACAGATATGGCATTAACTTCCCTTTTAACTGATGTAGAGAAAATATCAACCTATCTATCCCATCACTTTTGTCTCATATTTATCACAGGGGCTGAGACATTGCGATATTTCATTTTACGCAAAACGCCCCCTGGAGAGCCTAATAGAGGTCAGATCGTGCTGATTTTTTGTCTCCTAGCAGAGTTGACCCAGGGCTATCTTCAGTTGAACTTAAAAGTCTCTTGCCGTTACGGTTACAAAACGCCGGGCATAGTTGAACGGATGGAGTGACAGACTGACGCCACTGTATAGTTATTTGACTAGCTCTGCTGACCTTTGGTCAGCTGAGATAAACTAGAGCTGGCCAAGGCCAGCCATGAAGTCGTTGTCAGTGTGCTGTAGGCTACATGTACGTGATACTGCATTTAATAGTAACATAGGCCTAGTAGCATCTTCGATAATCGAAGATCGATCTGGTCATCACTGCGTTACAGCTCAACAGGTTGACCAATAAGATTGCACTTTATATCGGGTCTTCGGCTCACTGGGTAATTTGACACCACCAGTTCTGATTGGCCTCCTCTTCGAGAGGCAGCGGAAATGCCGCGGACTGGTCTATTTCTCGAAGGGTGATGTGCAGTGTAACGCAATGGTGAGCAGATCAGCCTTTGATAAAAATATCGAAGATGCCTATAGTTGAAGGACGAAGTATTGTAGACGTAGGATTGCAGTAGGATGTCAGTGAATAAACGAGAAATTGAAAATTTTTTAACAACAAATGAAAATTTATTAATAGAATTGGTACCCATCAGTAACAACAATAAATTTACATTGTATACATATAACAGTCTATTTAGTCTAATGTGTAAGCCTAGGGGCCTATCACATGCACATTTGCATGCGACAGGGCAACGCATGCGATTTATGCTTTGCGAGCCTTCTGTTTGCGTGCAGTGTGTAATGATAATGCGTTTATCATTCAGCGCCACTTGCGTTGAACCATTGAACTACGCCGCGTCACGGTTCTGCGTGTCGCCAATGACCAACGTCATCGTTCATGTATTGTTGACGTCATGATCTGAATAAAAGCGTCGGCATCAGTTGAATCGCAACCAGCGTTCGGCTCGGTCTTTAAACATGGTGACAGCGGTGAAAACCGTTTAAAAAACCAGAGAAAAGTAATATTTTAACAAGATTTTGTTCCAAAAAGGAGTTGAAGTGGTAAGAGCACGTCAGGATGCCGCCGAAGTTCAACCCTCCGGAAAATTTCGACTTTTCCAGGCCGTCGGGGTGGCCGGATTGGAAGCAACGGTTCATGAGGTACCGTGTTGCTATCGGTCTGATCAAGGATACAGACGATGTGCAGACAAACACTTTGCTGTATGCGATGGGTATACAGGCGGAGACCATTTATAAGTCATTTACGTTTGAGCCAGTCCAGGGAGTGGAAAATCCAGAGTTGATTTTTGATACCGTCATGAAGAAGTTTGATGACCACTTCATTCCCAAGCGCAATGTCATTCACCAGAGAGCTATCTTCTACCAACGCGGTGGAAAGTAACTAAGGCTACGGATAGGCCTATACTGAACGCGATTCGTCGTCCTGTGCGTCAAAGCTTTTATTTCCGCCGCACTGAACACAAACAAAGACTCTCAAAGCATAAATCGCATGCGTTGCCCTGTCGCATGCGAATTCGCGTTCGGTATGACCGTAGGCTAAGGTTGGATCGCATTCGGTATGCCTCTAGGCTACCGTATTAAATCCAAGTCGCTCCGACATTTGCAAACCACGGTTCTTCAGACACTTTTCAAGTCCAAGCCAGATCCGACCTAAGTGTGGATAGTAATAATGATGAAGACCTGAAAAAATGAAAAGATTTTGCGAGACCAAAATAATGAGCACCGCAGACAAGCCAATGCCATTGTAAAGGTCTACGCCTACACAAAACAATACGAACAAAGTCATTTGTCAAATGCCTAGGCCTACTAGAAGTATACCATAATCTGCTACCCCAGTAGGACTAGGCTACTAATTTATTTTAATAGGCCTACATTGTGTCCTGAGTGTGAGACGAGAGAGTAATATCATTGGTGAACAGCTGACGATTGACTCCGCCAACGAACAATAACTAGGCTAGCCTACACCATGTTGGCATGTAGGCCTACACACTAACACAGCTAGAGCTGGCTAGCATGGCATCTCAACGATCGATAATACTTCTAGTATCAATCTAAATTCCTTAAATAAATCTTTGTCAAACTTGAATAAATTTTCTCAACCGTGCTTGAGTCGGAGTGGACGATCCCGTGGAAGTTCTGACCAAAAGACCCGTGGACGTTCTGACCGAAGTGCGCCGTGGACGTTCTGACAAATGTAGGGCCTATACCTATGTGATATACACATGTAGGCCTACATGTATAGGCCTACATGTACATGCACTCCACCAATGTACAGATGCACAGCAGTAGGCCTACTACACACACACAGACACGCCTAGCCCTAGCCCACATCGATCATCATGCACATAGCCAGCTGGCTGACAATGTCAATGCAGCGACAATATTCTCATGATTCTCTTTAAAGTAACCACGAAATATCTAGCCTACCTGGGCCTAGATATGACGAAGTGAACAAATGTACCATACATGCCCCGAATACTTCAAACGTTGTAGGCCTATCAAACATACCGCGGTAGTTTTGTCCTGAATTATCGCACCACTTCGACGCTCCTCGAATCCTGTCGCCATGTTGTATTACATTGTATACGTGCGCGCCGGATTCGACGAAACCAGCGCCTCAGGTTACAAGTTCAGTAACAACGGCAAAAATACAAAAACCTCCGTTGTTATTATTATTGAATAAAAATGTATGGTTGACAGAATGATAAAAATAAGATAGGACGGTCACCATCTGAGACCCACAACCCGGAGCTTTATTATAACAGCGGATGTACACAATCCCAAAAGCTGTACTTTGGTTCAGAAAACCCGCCTCGTCTCCAGGTGTTAGTGATGTGCATTGGGCCCTCGGAAATTATACAGCTGTAAGCCAGAGGAACGAGGCTTCTGGAAGCTACAGACACACACGACACGACACGGCCCACGTACAGCAATATGAAGTCTACGACTTCATAAAAATGCTCAAAATTCACAGTTATGCGATCACAAACATCTGGCTTTGCCACTGGGGGATCTAGCTCCTCAAAGATTATGATATCAAAAGCGTCAGTGCATGACTTCGATTCAAAGCCTGCTGTGTGGTGAGCAATGCCGACCATCACCAACAAGAGAAGGTGGACTCTGGCAATGCTAGACCTCTGTGACTTACATGTACAACTGTGAATTTGGTGTACAAGAGTATAGACCAAAGGTGTTTTTACTAAAGGGCTGATTCATACTCGCTTGCGGACCGTCAAGCGCATGAAACTGATCGCAGGTTTCCACGACGTGAATGTGCACACGCAGTGAAATTGATCATAGTCGGCGCAAAATCCGGACGGAGTATGAATCAGCCTTAAGTGTTTGTTGCTATACCGTAACTTCTTTCTAAGAAGTCGGATATCAATAATATCAAGAATACATTCTTGATAATATGATGCAAGTCGGGTTTATTTCTTCCCCAAATATCTCGTCCAAAACCTCTCAAATGTACCAAACAGTCATAAAAGCCAATCAGGCCTTACGAGCCCATGTGCTAGGCCCACGTCTCCAAATATTGAAATCGACAAAGGATGCACAGGAACGACAGATTTTCAAACTATTTGCACGGTTGTTTGCCCCCCCCCCCCACCACCACTTCGATTCAGTGCTTTTCATTGTAATACAGCCTCAAAGCGCTTCACAGCATCACCCTCCCTCACGTCTGGCGTCGGTAATTGACAATAGAGAGGTCTAGAAATCAAACGATAAACGTAAACGTTAACGACAACGTTTATATTTTTGTACCGAAAATGCAATATAAAATCTGGTTAATATGTAGTGTGAAAAATAACGTTGTAGTAAAGTGTACGTTTATCGTTTGATTTCTAAACCTCCCTAGTACCAATTCGTAATCGCGATCTGGCTCCCATAACCTAATTAACGCGATAAAACTGTTTGGGATATCCTGTAGTGAGGGGCACCTTTTATGCCACACAGGAAAAACTCGTACAAGTGAGAGAGGCAGACATTCTTCCATAGTTTTTTTTATAATTGGCAATCTTAAGTGGTAATTTATACTTGAAATAGAAATTTGATGGTTTAATTTGCCGTGAAGTGCAATATTGAGGGAATGGAGTACAAGTGTTCACTATCGCTGGATAAAGGTGGGTTATATTGGAGTTAATTTTAGCACTGACATACATGTATCGCCAGCGTCAAGCTGTCGCGATAGTGAGTTTTAAGGGCTCCGCACACCAGCGATTTTTCGAGCGATTTTCTAGGCGACCGGCCTTGCGACCACCGAAGCGACTAACATATTTTCAGTTTTTACAATTTTTGCTGACTCGATTGCAACAAATGCCTCCTTGGAAGATCAGTGATGTGGTGGAAAACATCACTGATCCATCTCAAAGGTAAATATCGCAGGCGACGTACTAGTCGCATCGGTAGTCGCCCCCATTTTAGTCGCTAGTGTGCGGAGCCCTTAAGAAACCATACGTTAACGTTAACGCTCACAACAGTGGATCACCCGCTTTAGCAAGGGCGAGAAGCGAAAAATTGTGAGCCCTTGGCCCAAACTACGAAAACGTTTCGCGATGATTCACCTATTGTTCGAGCAAGCCTACATATAATGAGAGGAATCCTCGCTAAATATTGCCGTAGGCCTAACCGGGCCGTTGCAAGACTAAACTACTGTACCCGCGTCCCAATACCGTCCTGGGCGGGAAATCAGAGTANCAAGAGTTACGAAAAGTTTCGAAAGCTGTTGGATGTGAGAGACTTATACCCCCATCACACTGAGCTAGTTCTCAGTACGTTCTTGAAAATTTTGCCGAACGGGCTCAAACGGTGTGCGAACGGAGTGGACGTAGTGGCAACTTTTTACAGTCTTTTTACGAACTTCGTGGATGGGAAGGGTGCTCCAGTACATCGAAGCATTATTTGGCCAAGGGTACACGTTCTAGCCCGTTTTACGATTTTTTTAGGACGGGGCAGGACGTTTTGAGAACGACTTCAGTGTGATGGGGGTATTACAGGTAATAAGGAAATCAGAGACCACTTACCTGACCAAGAGAAAGATTAGTCTGACCTGCTCCGCCATCGCCGTACGAATGGAATGTCCATTTACAAGAAAGCCCTGCAGGAATCTTCCACCGCTCGTCCTAGGTAATGAAAAGATGAGAGGGAATAAGAAACCGATTCTGCCATCAATTTAGTAATTGTTTGGCTGCTGTGACAGCGGCAGCAGGTGGTGATGGATTAGGCGGAACGCTGGCAGTGAAGATGGAAAATCAACCGTAAAATGCCGAGTATTTGTAGTTGACATCCGTACGTTTTCTTAATGACAGGAGGTTATTTTTGCTCATCTGCTTCTTGCTTCCTTCTTTTTCTGCTGATTCAGCAGCATTTGGTGAAAACAGTTTGCAGCTGGAATGCTTTTTTCCAGTTCGTTGCGTTTCATCAGCCGTCGATAAAATTTGGTTACCGTGCAAAGAGACGAAGGTTTTTTTCGATTTGATTATCTCGATTGATGGAGTACACGGAGAAGTAGCATCGTACTATAAGACTTGACAAAACCAGATTACCCTGCATAAAACGCTTCAAATTGACACTGGCATCCAATTCTAGCTGCAGTTTTAGCTCAATCGATGTCCGCTTCGCGAAAGCCGACCAGATCAGTGTTCAAAGAGGATGTTCGAGGCGGTCTTCAAATTGATTTGTTACTGTCCATTCCTCCGGCAGTGGAAAAAGTCCTCCGCTTTGATGATCAGCAAAAAGTGAAGTGCTTCCTGTGTGTGTGGACACCAAACTGACAAATCAAATTTTGCATCCACGTACATTTACCACGTCTATACGATGCGCAAAAACCTAGTATGGGATTATTACGATATTGTACGTGACGTCACCGTCGAAACACAGAAAAATCAAGCAGGAGCATGCGCAGAGCGTACATGTATCATTGCACATCGTTTTCCGTGTGTTTTGACTTGGTTTATTTTGTAACAGTGTGTGTATTCAGTTACTACGTAAACCACTGGGCTATCAAATGATCACATCAAGTCGGAAGATACGAGGTCAAAAATAACCAGGAACCGCCGTGCCAACCAAATGGCAAAATTTTGAACTTTGACCTCCTTTGCCTTGAAAAGTAGGTCAAATCGAAAACCCGTTAAATACATGTATGCTTCGATGATAAAACTTGGAGACGACCTTGTCGTTAATTTAGGAATTATTGTACGTTTGAGTTTTCGTTTTGGCCACCGGCCACCAAAGAATCGATTTGGACCGACACTTGGTGTCACAGGTCATCTGACACAGGGGTTTAAATGTACCAAGTTTCAGATCAATAGGATCAGCTATTACGAAACGTGCCACCAAATGGCAAAATCTTCAGCTTTGACCTCTGTGACCTTGATAAGTAGGTCAAATCACAAATCCGGATGCTGCACCACGACAAAGGCTCACCCCAGGTGAGCTAAAAATCAAGTAGGAGCATGCGCAGAGTGTACCATTGCACATCATTTTCCGCGTGTTTTGGCTGGTTTATTTTGTAACAGTGTGTGTATTCAGTTTACAGAGTGATAACCACTAGGCTCTCAAATAATGACCGAAAAATAGATGTCGGAAGCTTGTCGGGGACCTCGCAAACTACAGCGAATAGGTTTGGGGCTAGGAATCCACTGCTGATTTTCTGCGTTGCGACTTGCTTTGCAACCTGCTACCTGCGATTGAATACGACCGCAAGGAACTGATAACGGTCGCCGACCAATTGCCGACTGAAATTGACCACATCTTCGCCATTGGTGGAAATCACGCCTAGCGAGTCCACTACGGTGATCGAGTGCCAAGTCAGGTTGCAGCGCAACCCAGTTGCAAAGCAAGTCGCAACGCAAAATCAGCTTGAAAATCAATGGTGGATTCCTAGGTTTAGTGCAGATGACAAGATCTTTAAATAATCATGACAATCATACAATAAACCTCCATTCGTCATTATCTTAATCATGACTTGTAAAATGTAGTTGGCATGTGTCTGTCAGATGTTTCAATTCCTGTGCTTTTTTGAAGACATCTTTAGAGAGAGTGATGTCTAATATTTTCAAGTGACGAAGTTGATATTGCCTTATAACAAGGCCCATACAGTTAAGGAAGCCACTGAACAGAAGAATTTTATGATCAGGGCAATGACGTTTTTTACACTGATGAACGAAAAATGGTTTTGAAAAATTTGACCAGCTCCGACAAAACTAGGCAAGAATCAGCAGTTGTTAAAGGACTATGGTACTGTCACTTTTTCTCGACAGCCGGCATCACCACGCCACTCTCCAACCCAAGGGACTAACTACGTTGTCGGCGAATGGACCCGATTTACTACGTACATCTTTTAGCGTATGACGTTAGACCGATAGAGTTACGGTGTATATTAAAGTTTGAAATTTATCTTTCGTTTCCACTTCCTAGATACGAAGTGGAAATTTAAAAATTCAATATGCACCATAACTCTCTCGGTCTTATACATGATATGTTAAAAGATGCACTGGCAGCAGGGACATTTGTCGTAGCAACCATCTCCAGAAATACATTAGGTCCTGGAAATGAAGTTGAATTTCGTATTTCGTACTTCGTGTTTCGTCAGATTTGCGAAACCTCCCTATTATTTTCTCTGTGGTCCCGTTTTTTTAACCGCAGCATGACTGGCGTCTTTTTTCTAATACCCAGACGACAACAACGATTTTTTGCACAAATGTATTCTGTACCGGATCATTTGAAGAATATCCGTACTTTCACCTGAATGAACAAACGAGATAACATCATACGATTTACTTTATGTTGGTTCGTTATGACTGTATCCGCCCCTAAGCTGTGCCTTTATAAACCATACGTCATTTTAGCGTTGAACAAGGTATTTCTTAAATAAATAAAAACCACAAATTGCCTCGTTGTTGTGTGCATTCACGACCATGAGTGCATGAATGTCTGTGCACACCGGCAACATTTTTCAAACGGTTAGTGATAAAACCCGGAATGAAACGAAACGAAACGAAATCATCGAAATGGGACTCGCAGGAATTTGAGAATTAACGTACGCCTAATTAAGTGTCATTATGTTGCAGACGTATGCTTTCGCCTTGAGATTGACGTTTTTTTCGACATACCACACAAAATCAAATTGAATTATTATTTCAAAATCAATCAGAATCATCGTGTACGAAATTGCCTTCGGTGCTCCTCAAGTTACCGCCAGTTTTTCTTCTGCGTTTTCTTCACGCATTCGGTTGGTGCATAAAGCAAGCGTAAACGACTGTACGTTGTTAACCACCTAAATATCGTTATTACAAACAATAAGATAATAAAACGAAAATAAATTTATGCAAATCATGCCCATTTCGATGATTTCATTTCGTTTCGTTTCGTTCCGGGTTTTATCACAACCTTTTTCCAACAGTCAGAGTAACAACACCTTTAGCGTGTTCGATCCCTAGCGCCGCGCTTCCCCGAGTATAATAAGCTAGTGCCACAGCGTTCATGCTACACGTACTAGCTCTGACGTCACAACTGGCTCAAATAAGCGACCCTCTGAGCCGGTTACTTCGGGAAAACATGGCGGCGAAGCTGATTCAGCCAATGAAGAAAGAGGAAATGCTTTGGTTGCGAGGTGAAATATAATCCATTAATGGAATAGAAGCAACCATCTTATGTCACGTGACCTTCTACAGCATTACCCACAATGCACAGTATTACAGTGGAAATGTCGGTCTGGCCCAGACGTTCATATCACGTAGTTGCGGAGTGACTGAACGGCTGGGTGTCCGAGACTAGGTCCCCACTCGTTTTTAAAAAAAAGGTAAGCAGCGCTTCATTCGCCCCACGCAGTAATATGCTTCCCTTGGCATTTCTAATCCCTGTATATTGACGTTACAACGCGATGGTCCGGTTTATCCCTTGGGCTTATACTACGAATAGAACCTGTTGTCAATAGAATACATAGATGATATAAACTTCAAACACATTGGATATCAGAACAGAGCTTTATGTCACAAACATTACTTGTAGATCGAAAAAAGCTATAATATCATTGCGTACACAAAGGACAGGGACAAACTTTGAAAATCCTTTAAGAGCCCATCAGTTTTTTTCGTAAGATCTTTTTATCGACTTACTCTGGGTTTTAGATTGTTAACATTCTTTGATGAGAGGTGAAGGAGGTTTGTCGCAGCGTCAACAACTGTTCCAAAGTAAAAATCGTTTCATGATAGTAAGAAAGGGGTTGGTTCTAAACCTGACGCTGGCACTGGCATCATATTATGGTCAGAAATCATGAAAAATGGTATATCTACCTAACAGGTATTATTTTGGAAGATAATAGGGCCAACCAGTTTAACATGGATCAATTATGTTGAAAAATTAATAAAAAACTAGAATTTTTTAAAAAATTTTCTTCAACAAAATTCATCCATGTTAAACTGGTTGGCCCTATTATCTTCCAAAATAACAACTGTTACGTATATATACATTTTTTTCATGATTTCTGGCCATAATATGATGCCAGTGTCAGTGCCAGTGCCAGGTTTAGAACCAACCCGTAAGAAGGTAAGGAAAGTAAGAAAGTATCATGACAAGGCAGACAGCATTTGGAGAGTCACGTGCGGGATGGAGTGTGATCTTGGGATGGAAGGGGCGCTAACGGTGAAATACGGGAGGATGACCTGAATGCGAGGTCAATGTCCGGCCGGGAATGCGAAACCGAAGGTTACCATCCTGGTGCGTGGTAAACTCGGACATGGTGCAACTGGTATTGCTACACTACTCTATTTCAAGGGACAAAACTCTGGTGACACAAAGATAAGTACCGTTCAGAACTACCTTCCAAGGAGCCATATCGGCAGGCTGTGATTTAAAGAGGAGCTAATATCGTCAAATATCCCAATCCAGATGGCTATGATGTCACCCCATGGCTGACAAAATCTCAGCTCATTTTCAAACCATACTCATAAAAAAAATAAAAAATAAAACGCATTTCCAGAATTCAAATTTTCTGCTCTGACTTTTAGCATAAAGGAATCAACCATAAAAGTTTAACTGCGAACGATGAACTTACTGAGGGATACACTTCATCTTGCCTATCGTATGGAAAAGTCAGAATGCAAATCTGTTGAGGTTTAAAGGGATATTGTCCACATTTATAAAATGCTAAATTTGTAAGTTGAACCTTTATGGTTGATTCCTTTATGCTTTTAGTCATGTTTAGTTTTAGCTTCACAGCCATTTTTGTTTTTCCAGAAAGATTCTCTATCCTTTACACCGGTGGTTTCAGACAGAAGGTGGTAAAAGTATGCTTGTGCGCTCTTTGGGGGCCACCCTGAATTTCAAGTGTCGCCGAATAGCGAAGTGGTAGGCGTGACGAAACAGGGAAGTACAGATTGCCAAGTTCTATAATCATGAAAACCTGGTTGTTGGTACTTTCCTTGTCATATGATTGGAAGCGAACCTAATTGAACAAGGGGCAATAATCAACCGTTGACATCCCCATCGGGATTAGAAAGAAGGGTGATTGAGCACCGTCTTCCGCTGATTTCATGCTTGCCGCTAAAAATAGGCGAGCGCATTGATATTGTAAGAGGTTCCTATTTCCCAAGGGGTCCATCTGTTCCGTCGCTTTAGATGTGATTACGTGATGCTGTTTTCAAGGGCAGAAACCTCCTTGTTTCTGATGGATGTGGTTGATTTGGTAATGGTCCAAAAGCCAAGCTCCAAGCAGAATACCGGTAGTTTGTCTCGCATTAACGATGAAATGTTCTATCTTTTGTTTCTGTATAGGCGCAGTGTTTCCCAAAACGATCTAGGGGTTAAATGGAATAAAACGGTCAGTTAGTTGGCCCTTCGATGGTTAATATGGGTTAATACGGGTTAATTTAAGTTTTCTTTATAATAGTTCATACAATATTGCACATACACGTATATAGGGTGTCCCAAAAATGTATACAGTTTCATTACTTTTTCATAGATATCCAAAAAAAAGCGCAAAAACGACACAGAGTACACAATAAATCGGAAAGTCGTCTCCGAATATTTCGCAAATTTTCGACCCCAATCGGGGTCTTCCTCATGCGTAGAAGAGATCCCGGAGGTGATCAACTTTTGTATCTAAATCTTGTTTTCTTGTTCTAGGGACATGGAATTTTGTTTGACAGCCATTTAACGACTTAGGAAAATGCCAAGGCTGACGATTCACCAGCGTACGATGAAAGTTATTGAGTTTTGGCACCTGGAGAAAAGTGCCACCAAAGTTCAGATGAAGACCGAAATGTGCAGAGTACCGGCGCTGAACTTTGATGGCACTTTTCTCCAGGTGCCAAAACTCAACAACTTTAGTACGCTGGTGAATCGTCAGCCTTGGCATTTTCCTAAGTCGTTAATGGCTGTCAAACAAAACTTCCATGTCCCTAGAACAAGAAAACAAGCATTAGATACTAATTTAAAAGGTAAAAAGTACCATGAAAAAATAACGAAACTGTATACTTTTTTGGGACACCCTGTATAGGCCCTAGCTCATGCTGCGGGTTCTCGATAGGAAGTTCTGAACCTTCGTCCACCCATAGCATTGTATTTAAACCAATATTCTTTTTCACGTTACAGGTCAACCAACTGAATTTCATCAGACGACAAGTCAACCTGCTTCAATAAAGACCACCAGTTCTCATGTCATGTCACTTTTAAATCAATGAATTATTATGGCCTCCACACCTCACGGTGGAGGACATTATTGATTTCGCAGGGTTTCTTTCTTTCTATACGTATTTTATGGATTTCTCCAATAGAGAGCTTCTGCACGCGCCCGGTTAGGCCATACGACTACGTTTATCTATTGTTTGGGTGCACTCACACAATAGATAAACGTCGTCATAGAGCCTAACCGGGCGCTTGCAGAAGCTCACTAATTTTCAACTTTTGGACGCAGTTTTGCAAATACCACTGAATGGATCTCGCTCAAAGTTCGTCACAAGCTGCAGTGTGATTGTTACCAGGTCTGAAAGGCTGGGATTTAACGTACTTGCATTTATTAACCAATTTTGGAATGATTTTTGATGAAAAATTTGCCGGCTCGCTGTGATCGTGGCGCAGTCAACAACACACTGTGATTCAGGTCAGCATGGCATGCATGATGGCGCCGTGCATAATGCTCGCGTCAGTTGCCGACGACGGGCCGACTTGGATAACTTCAACATGTTCAGTCCCAAGCTTATCATTACACTTGACACATCCAGTCCCAAGGATGGAGAAACAAGTCAACTCTGGCATGTCTGCGTGGAGGTCATCAAATTCGCTATTGAGCGAATTTAACATTTCTAGTTACCATAGACTTTATTCCTCTTTCTTCGTTTTTGCCACATATGATCAACAAGCAAACAAGGGGTCATTTGAATAAAGACTAGCAAATGCTTTTACTTAAATTTCAATCTTGCAATACAAATGCACTATGCAATGCTGTACAAATCGGAAGTAAAAGCATTGGCTTGTTTTTATTCATATGACCAAATGTCACAAACAAAACTTGAATTTCAAACCTTGTCGCCAAACCCAAATTTGCCCCAAGCTTTCACCTCTTAAGCCTCGCTTATGTCGCCCTACGCTGTGATAGAAATAGCGTCAACAAGTTGCAACTGGTAACTTATGTCGCCACCGAGTAGAAAAATACCGATCGGTCGCAACTACCTGGAACTAGTTTATCGCCGTCTTTTGAGTGCTTATGTCGACAAAGATTTCCTTTGATTTTAAGTGACGTGGTGATTAGGTCACGTGGTCACGTTAGGCCACGTGGAATGTAAAGCGAATTTCATTGGCTGTCTTCAGGATACAGTTGTCAACTAGTCGGTGAAGTTGAACATGTGCGACTTTCAGGATATGGATATTTTTAGTTTGCAACTAGTTGGCAACTAGTTACTCTCTGACGCCCGAGAGCTTATGTCACCTAGTAGTTGTGACTAATTAATTCCAACTACGCGCCGATTATCAGTTGCCAACTAGTTCTGACTGTACGTAAGGGCGACATAAGCGAGGCTCTAGAAAACGGAAGAAAAACTAGGAACTGTTAGTGGCTAACGACGCCCTATTTCTGTCGATATAATACAGAGGTCAACATGAACACTGTCTTCCGCTCCTCCCAACCATCCCTGGATTATACTGGCATTTTGATTAAACAGTACATGTACACGGTAATGGTTGGACCAATTTCTTAGTACATGTATCTCAGAGTTGGCACATTTGATGCACTTCAGTGATTCCACACGGAACAGGTGTAACCGTAGCTATTACCTTCCTCTCACGATTTCTAGCGAATTTGGAAATTACGTCAAACTTGGCTGATGTAACTCACAGCCCTGGGTCTTGAACTGGAAATTGGCATTTGTCATGCGGAATTAGGGCAGACTGCTCTGGCTGGAGCCGAGTGGTCGTATTGTCCAGCTGAACAATGGTTATTACACGGACTTCGAACAAGGTACTTCACCAATGAAGTAACCTCGTATCTGCTCGCGAGAAAAGCTCGACCTGACATTGAACAAACAAGAGACGAAAGGTCAAATGTAATAAATTTACGCCTACTCGAGTCCGGAAACTGCGCAGACTCCATAGCCCGGATATTGGTGCCACATCGACAACGCTTACGATGCAAGTCATCTGTGCTTCCGACTCGCTTTAACAAAATCGCATTAAGTAAATCATATTGTGACTTCTTCTCCCAGTTGCCTGGTATTGTCGTATGTTTGAAAGTCAGGTATTTATGTCAGGTGTAAGTTGACTCAATGGGCTCATCTAAGACTACAGGATAATACCAATAGTGAAGTTGGGATTAGGAGAATGGAACAAACAAGCCCCACTGTGTGAAAAAGCAATGTACGAGCATACACAAAGATCATTGGAGATCTTCTTACTTTACGGGGTGTGTAAACCATTGTCCATTTGCGGGCAACCTATTTTTTATTAAAAGCAACTCGCTCGCGGGGTTTGTTTTGATTCTTGAGCGGCGCCCTCTCATAGCCAGTGAATCTAGCCTCCAGGCAAAGCCGTGCTCCAGTCATATGCAAAACCTGTGTAAATATGCGAACGTGCACCTGGGGACGAGGTTCCATTTAAAAATTTTTAAAATGGGGTAGGCTAATGACATTTTCAAATTCAGTCGGTCAAAATAAACAATTTTGTACTATTCAAATTGATTTCGAAGCGGCAGATTTTGCAGAATACGCCTCCGAAGTTTGGCTGTCTAATGCATTTCCCATTAAACAGTACCTGAAATAACTTGGGACATCCGCCATGTTTTAGTGGGACTCCAAACATGATAGAGTATCCAAGCATGTAGGTGGCAGCACCTTATTTGCGTCCTGACCATCAACAAGTGGAAGTCACGCTGTATGTACATGTGCATGTAGGCCTACATACCAGAAGCCCATGTAGGCCATCGGTATGTACAGGCTATACAGACAGTACACGCCCATCTCATGAAAAGAGAAGCTGGTTATACGTCTAGGCCTGACACAACTACCATAAACTCAAAAATTAGCCTACAGCATTCACTTGCCAGAAGTGTCACCTATCGGGCCCCGCCTACCCATAGGCCTCCGGAACATGCATGCACACAATGAGCTAAGAGACAAACAAAAACACCCCAGTTTAGGCCTAGCAAATATGAGAACCGAGGCCGAAATGAAAAAAGACGGAAAACAGTATTATGAATGCTCACCTTACACATCCTGATAGTCAAAAGTAGCCGACATAAACCAAAACAAGCGGAAGACTCCTCACAAATATTCCTCGCCACCGAATGTTGACGTGTCATGGCCCTATTGTGCCTTTCCTGTACCCTCGGCCATATGATCAATGCTCGATGAACGGACAATAGGTCTACATAGGCATTTACCCCTTTGCGAAACCTGGAGACGACTATACCCAATACGCAACTTCGCCTAGAAAAAGGGCTAGAATAAAGCAGCAGACCGCTGGTCTAGTGGAAAACGCGCCGGTATTCCAAGCCAATACTTGGAGGTTCAAATCCGGATCGGGGCTCTTCTTTTTTCATTTGAATACTTTTTCAGTATTCCGCTTTTCTGATATGTTGGCCTACATGCATATATGCACTTACAGCGTTGATCACTTGTTGGTGGTCAGGACGCAAATGAGGTGCTGCCATCTACATGCTTGGGTACTCTATCATGTTTGGAGTCCCACTAAAACATGGCGGATGTCCCAAGTTATTTCAGGTACTGGCCGCGCTGTGGCGCGGGCGTTTTTTAAAAACGTGAGAGGCCCTGGTTTTATGCATGCAGTTCAGCTTTAAGGCCTGTCTACACCATCAACATTTTCCAAACATTTCTGCGACGAAACATTTTGTAAACTGCTCTGCCAGTGGAAATGTTGTGGCTTGTTTCGGGGTTGGTCTACACTCTTCAACATTATCAAAACATGTTTTCAAATTGTTTTGGAAAAGTTGCAAGTCCAGTCCACCGAAAACAACGGTGTTTTGGTAATGTTGCAGCTGGGTGTTTTTTAAATGTTTTGGAAATGTTGATGGTGTAGACAGACCTTTAGCTGAGTCAGGCCTGATTTCCGTGTTCGCTGGTCATTCTTTGATGAAGGTAATGGCTGTTACGAGACAATTCAATTACGTGATGATTCATAATAGTAGTGAGCTTTCGCAAGCGCCCGGTTAGGCCCTACGACGACGTTTATCTATTGTGTGGATGTACCCAAGCAATAGATAAACGTTGTCGTATGGCCTAACCGGGCGCTTGCGAAACCTCGCTATTAACCCTCCGAGTCCCAACTACTGACTGATTTGGGGGGTTCTTCCTTGAACACACTACATCGTGGCGCGTTTGCATAGAAACAATCAGGTACTGTTCATGCACGTGCACAACACACGGATCCGATCCCGTTTCCAGTCCGTTTGCCCCTAGTTTTCCGGATACGACAACGCTGAAGTCCATATGATAGATTTTTTGCGGACCTGAATCGGACCAATTCCGTGTGCCAATGAACCTTGCTTTACTCGGCATGAAATAATAACAGGTTTCTGAGGTAAAAGACATAGCTTCCTACCGGACTCGAACCCACCGACCCATGCATAAGGCATCAATCGCCAGCACTCAGGGGCAGCACGCCTTAACCACTATAGGCCAAATCCCCCTGGATAGGTTTTGCGTTCGTTTTGACACATCCTGTATGAATTTATCAAATGCCTCTTCAAATAGAGATTTTACAAGTCACATCCAGGGTTTTTCCGCTGTATCATTTAACACAGAGCTTGATACTCCTCAGATCAAGGAGGAACGTAAGTCCTCATGTTTAAAACTATGTTACTGCTTTCAATATCAAACTATGTTATGTTTGTACAACGAAGGAAGGATAGGTGTATTTTCACGTTGTCGTTTAATCATCTTATAAACTAATAAACTAAGTGTAGTGTTTTTTGAGATACGTTATCTACCATGTAAACAAGAAATTTAAAAGGCAGCGAGCATTGATAAAGTTGAAAATAGATTAAGCAAGGTGCACACAGATAACGCTCAGGCGTCTTATTTTGATCGTAGTCGAATCGGTGGAGACAAATTGCTGCGCCTCAGTGTGGAGTTGCTCAAAATATCAAACCGATTGGATTTAAAGGTTACCTGAAAGAGTTTCATCTCATCCACTTGTGGTTTTCTGCGTAATGCTGTAGAGCATTAATCAGGCAGCATGAAACTGAAAACCGCATGAAAATCGGATCACCCATTTCCAAGTTATGGGAATTTAAAAAGGATGAATACACACCCTGGCAACCATGTCAGGCAGCGGAGAATATCACTTGTGGTGTCATTGGATTTTTGAACATATAAAAAACATTAAAATGATTTATATAATGGGCAGTTAGGTGTAGTTTTGATGTATTTTTCTTGTTCAGTCAGTCCTACTGCAGTTATTTCCATGGATTCTGAGGGGGTAATATTTGAATTTCTGGGTAGACATTTAACTCATGAACCCGCCGCCTGGACACCATGGATACCAAGTTGTTGGTTGTCATGTAGAAACAACATCTTATATTTGGTATAGAACTGTAATTAATGGTCCAATCTTCATGCAACTTTCACTGAATTGTTTTATACTCGAACCACTTTTCAGAGAAAAAATCTTGAAATGCCTTTCAGGTAACCTTTAAAAGCAGTATGACAGAGCTCCATGGCGCAGCCACGAATATAGCTGAGCCTTCAGGCGCACACTGTAATATTTCGTGGCTGTGCCGTTTCAAATAAGGCTGTGCCTAATACATTTGAGAAATATTCTTCTGTGTGTGCCTAGTTTTAGACCTGTTCCCAATATCGGTTAGAAGGCGTGTTCACTGTAACCTAGCACTGAGTGTAAAAGTCGGGTGAAAGTTGAGCGTTAATGACAAGCAATTATCGGAAACGCATTGGGGGGAAAATTGCAAGGATTGTTTTAATCAGAACACGGCGGATTCAATTTATTTCATAGATTTTCGCTCTCGCTCACCTTTCTGCCGTTTTCAGTATATGCCCTGAAAACAGATGTTAAAGCCTGTTTCCAATGCAACGGTTTTCGCCTCGTTTTGCTGTGAGCTGTGCAGTGGGTCGTATTCAAAAAGGGCGATATTTGTGGTACAAACCATCTCCTGAAATACATTGGTCGGCATGGAAATGATGCCCAGTTTCGTACATGTATTTCGTATTTCGTATTTCGTACTTCGTGTTTCGTCAGATTTGCGAAACCTCACCATTATTTCAGGGCCTATCATAAAACTACTTAAGTCTAAGTGTGACACTTATCATTTGTTCAACACAAAAGATTAGTATCCAACTTTGACTTAAGTATGTTTATGAATATGGGCCCTGGAGTGCAAATTGCGCCCACTCAACGAATCATGTGACGTACTAAAGCCAAAATGGTTGCCGAACAAAGGATTCCCGCCCAAATTCCTGCAACTTGTTGCGAACTTTTGCAACTTAATATTATCACACTGGATGTTGCAATGTGTAAACGTCACAGGTGGACTGCAACAAGTTGCAGGTTGCAGCAACTTGCAACTTGGTGCAACCTAGTGTACACCGCCCTTTACATCCTTACTGGACTCGGGGTTCTATAAAAATATTTTTGAACAATAGGTGAATCATCGCTGAACACTGTTTTAGGCCCAACTGAGCCTTTTCCAAAACTCATTGGGCCGTATTCAAAAAGGGTGTTTAAGACTAAGACGCGTGTAACTTCGTCAAATGCATAGTTTTTTTTTCTTTGAGTAGTGTAATAGGTATCCGGAGATGTTGACAGCTCTGTTGCCTGACGGCAAATAAGCTGGCGCCCTCCTGGCGTCGTGGGGTATACATGTATCATGTTCTGAGCCTTCGTTTGAGGTGTTCGCTGGACGTTTGCAATTCTCTTGCACGTCGCATGGGGGCTTTTTGTTCGTTCACGTCAGCTTTAATCGCGCAATGATCACCCTTTCTGAATACGGCCCACTAATTCTACGGCTTTGCTGACGAGTAACAAAAATAGATTAATAATAATTTTAAAACTAAGATCGATGTTGAAAAAATTAATAATCATACACAGCTGCGCCGTCTCAGAGTCACTACCCACAAAGAAAACCTTTTAGGTTCGAAAAATAATGAAGATATAATTCGTGATCGACATTGCTTGGATCTTAGAATGCACAAACGCTCCCAGGCATTCGGCATCAAACGTATTAACATGACTTATCCGGCAGAAAGCATCCAGATTAAAGGGAGACTACATATTTCAAATTAATGCTATCTTAATTACATAGCACATTTGGAGTGGTATTAGCTCAGTGTTTTGTTTTTCGCTTACGATGTGGACTTCACACGACTGCGTCGATGGTATTAAGAGGCACAAAACTGATGCGACATCACGTCGATCTAGGTATTAACCACTACAGACCCAAATACTAGAAAGATTCTCCATCCATTGCTATCAACAGTTTTGGGCTTTGCATAGTGGAAGTATGCTTGTGCGTCTTTTTCGCAACCTGTATTGGGCATTTTGGTCAAGGCCTTTCAGAAAACCAAGAATTCGGTGCGAAAGGAAAGAACGTCGCCAGGAAAACCGTCTCAGGAACAAAAAGGGCCGTATTCACCGACCGCACTTTAGCCTAAAGTATAGGTTAAGTTAGACGTTCTCTAGCTATGCTTGAAGCATTGCGAAAAGTCAGACTTTAATGAAAGTGCGACCCGTGCATACGGCCCAAAGTCTTTATTGTTACATTTTAATGTCTGGTGATTGTTTTCTACAGCCGTGTATTTAATCCATCAGGTAACTGAAGAAGCGGACACTTTTTACAGGGAGACATTCTTTACTGTTACCACGGCTATTAACCCTTATCCGCCCATACTCGCAGTTTGGCGAGAGTGGCCTGTCATGCCTGTGTACCACACAGCCTCGGATAGCCAAATTGACCTAGAATCGTAACCAGTGGACCGATTGATGTTCTCTTTACATATTTTTTAATTGCAGGACTATCCCCCCAACCCAATAAGCGACTTTGCTCTGTTGGAAGTAACCTCGGTAACATATAGCGTTTTAACGTTTGTCCTGGAGACCAAAGCAAATCCGACTTGTGACAAAACGGCTATATTTCCGGAACGGAAGCAGTTACGAACTCCCAACTAGCGCCAGAAGAAGGAGGAGAACAAAATTTTTAAAATTTTCAGACGCGTACACTCTAAAAACTAAAGAGTTAAAGTAACTCCTAAAGAGTTAAAGTAACACCTAAAGAGCCTGTACAGTGAGTGCTCTTTAAAGAGCACTCACTGTACAGGCTCTTTAGGTGTTACTTTAACTCTTTAGGAGTTACTTTAACTCTTTAGTTTTTAGAGTGTAGGAGCAACGGTTTTCGAGATGATGGGTCATATGAATAAAGATTAGCAAATGCTTTTACTTCAGATTTGTACAGCATTGCCTAGTGCATTTGTATTGCAAAATTCAAGTAAAAGCATTTACTCGTCTTTATTCATACGACCCATAGACGTTTAAAGATTCGCAACCTGACAAAGACGTGAGCACAATTTGACTATTCCTTCACATATTTGGCTCTGACCTATTTCTCTCACAGTTTGGAACAAGCAGACCTACATGAGGTTGTGGCCCATTTAGTTACTGCTTCCAGAATGAGTGCCTTGGTACCAGTTTTGGTTGCATTTTTGGGGAGCTTGGCGTGTTTTTGTAAACACATGATAAATCCGTGTGACACAATGTACACTTTTTAAATTAATCCGGGTGCAAAAGGGTTAAAACCGAACTCATCGCAATTTAAATTCACTGCCGAGTTCTGCGTTTAATTTTTGTTGAGTCTCCAGAGGTGAAAGGCAGACTGAGTTCTTATCGTCATTAAGATTGCTGATGCAAGCTACACGGAAAAAAATTTAAGTGAAGGATTACAACTAAGATGATGGAAATGGGATTGGTTTTTGTATGAATAAAATGTTATCTTGCAGCGGTTTAACCAGTATGCTGAACGAGACAGCATAAACTTGAGTTTATAAGACCAGGCAAGGTATTTGTACCCCCTCCTCCATTTCAAATATCGGTGCACAAAAAAACGGCTGATTGTTATTTTTCTGTGTGCGCCTACATGTGTATAGCTTTAGGCAAGGCCAACTCGACGTCCGTAGAAAAATTGTCTCTTCCCCACAATATAAGAAGTCAGTCGGAGTGAGCCACCCCTAGGGCTATGAAAATAGTAACGCCATATAAAGAAATGCTCGGAAGCCAATACCGAACCCTCATACCCCTAGCGGTGGGTTCGGGAACTAAACTAACGCTTAACAGTTGAAAGCTGCAAATGATAACGTAGATGGAGAATACGGAGTTATGTGGGGTGTCAAAAATCTTGCATCGGTGCGAAGTTTTCTTCTTCAGTGTTAACGAGTTAGCGAGTTGAGTGTTTTCGAAAAGAAGCACAATCCTAAAGAAACCCTTTGACATCGTGAAAAGCTTTCATCGCGTTAATTTGCGAGATCTAACGAGATGTGGGAAGATGAACACAACAAGCTTAGAGACTTATAATCTGATCTCACGGTATGTTTAGAAGAGCTTTGAATCTACAAGACGATTATCACAGCATCAGCAACTGTTTTAAGTTCAATCCACGGGATTGTGTCGAAAAATAATGGCTTATTTTCGGCTTTAGTTTATAGCTCATATAATCTGCTGATTATAAAATACTACGTCACAGGAGTGCAAGCGCCAATTTTAGGCATTTTACATGTAGTTACTTTTCAATGTACGCTTGGCGATATTAAGGTGATGGAAAAAAAACGAAACTCCCTGGGAAAATCCTTTAGAAAAGACTGGTGCGACTTGGGATCGAACCCGCGACCTCAGCGGTGACTAGGTGGATGTTTATCCCACCGCGCCATGCTGACACAGTGAAGATCAAATATTGAGTCGAGGGTCCAGCACCAAAATACACTACCAGGGAGGCTAAGAAATCAAACGTTAAACGTAAACTTTACGACAACGTTATTTTCATACCACACATTCACCAGGTTTTATATTATTGCATTTTTTGTACAAAAATAACATTGTCGTTAACGTTTACGTTTATGGTTTGATTTCTTAACCTCCCTACTGTTAGGTGTACTGCAGGAGGAAACCGGAGAAACCTAACTGTCAGTGAGAGCCTTGCCCTCTCTATCTATTGCACTCTTTCGATCCCCGGTCGAACCCGCTCTTGATTTAATATACAGACAGAGTACACTCCTCTCGCAGTGTTTTGTTTCGCCCGGAGAGAGACCAACCGCCACGGCCGAGTTCCTCATTCGAAATGACCACGATCGAAGTTCGCGATTACGCAAGATCACTCGTGACCGACGCTTCACAAACCACTGCTTCGAATGGCCGGTATTCTGCCGATTTACCGCCAGATGGCACCACTACTGTCCAACCAATCAGCGCCCGCCATCAGGCTGCAACTGAGTAAAATCCGAAAACACTTTCTCCAGCGCGGCAGCGGGTACAGTAGTGGTGC
>NMRB01000011.1:486149-526295 GCA_002633025.1 Notospermus geniculatus | reverse complement strand
TCATGGACTAGGACAATCGGGTAGATATGCGGACAATATGAGGAAATAATTCAAGGTTATAAATTCTGCGCCGAATTTGGATTTTTCTCATATGTCTGCTAGCCGTCATGGAGTTAGTAAAAACGGCCACACTGAAAAGCGTTACACCGGCCATAAACTCCTCCACGCCGCAACCTGTTGACCTTTCCGTGTCTTGTCCGCAAATGTCTTGACGGCTTCGCGCACTCGCTTATTTTGATCTGCATCGGCTCCGCGCTTTCCTGAAACAGTCCGCGTGGCTTCTGCTTGCCTTCGCGAAGCTGCCCGCACCGCGGAAGCTTTCAGGAGCGTTTGCAGAAGTGTTACAGAAAGGCGGGATGTCCTGACGATGTCCGCACGACAATGCAGACAAGTTGCCGAAGGTGTCGGGAAGTTCATTTCCGCGTCGAAATTTTGGTCTCGATCAAAATTTGGATGCGGAAATTTCGCCCTCTCCCGAACGTGCGGAAATGCCGGGAACTGCTTAGGAATGATAAAGACAGTGAACGGAATCTTTCAAGAATATGCGGAGAGGTTGCGGAATGAATGCGGAATTGCTAAATTTGCGTTCCGCGTCTTGTCCGCGCCCTAGTGGACGCTAGGTTTTACAAGGAACGACGGCTTACCGTCCCCTGCGAAGGACGTAAAGAGCCGGGGATCCCATAGGGCCCAGGCTGGATTTGAACCAGGTGTGACACTGACAGGAATCAACGTCCAAACAATGCAAGTCCGCCAAACAATAGCCTGCTATTTATGGTTATATTGGAATGGTCATGGTCTTTCTAGCCATATTCTAATCCATCGCTGAACAATAAGACCGGACTTTGATTCCAGGGGGACTTTGATCCCTGTCACACCTATTCGCGCCGAGTCAAAGATTCCACCCAACAGTTTCCGGAGCGGTCGCCGCAATGCATTTACCAGTTGTTGTTACGAATAAAACGGGTTGTTTTATTATTTTTGGTTCACTTTGGACAGACGCGAACAATCCGCTTTAAAGGCCCGTCTACACGATCATACGTTTGTTCAAAACATCATCATACATTTGTATGATGATGTTCATGGACAAATGTATGATCGGTGTGGACCGTTTTCCCAACAAACTTGAATAGCATCCAACACGTACATGTATAATGATGTTCAAACTTTTAGCTGCATTGTAAAGACGGAAATCCACAACAAGCTTGGACATCATCATACATCAAAATTTAGAAACTACAGCCTTATCACGTTAAGTAATTTGTTTTGCAAACAGATCTGTTTTGATTTACGAGTGGGTTTCAAGTGTGATACAACCCCTGCTTCCTAAACGTCTGCTCCAATCAAAACTGAATCTATCATTTTGAAGAGACAAATAAATATGACAACAGGTCATCCATCATTTAAAAACTCAGATTTAATCCAGGTCTGTTTGTTGAGAAGGGTTCTTATTATTGTTTTACCGGATATCCTACCAAGTCTAGCGAGGCAGACAGGTAATCAGGACATGAATGTGACGTCTGTCAAGTACTCCGTGATGTAAACAGTGTCTGCGCCGAAGCACACCCAGGCTTCAATGTGTATGCTATCAACCATGATAGAGTTCTAGGGAAGTATAAGGACTTCAGTGCTGTTTTTATATGCAACTTCATGCAACTTGTTGCATAAACCAGCTGATGAGGCCAAAACGTTTCACATAACAGTGTTACCAACTGGTCAGGGCTGATACTATGTCGAAACCGCAGCGGACATAAGTCCAGGTGGTGAGCAAAAAGTGGCCCCATCCTTTTCATCACTTGAGAAACTGAGTAAGCCATAGCGCTGTGACACCATTTACATTACTAATCTAGTTTCAGACCGTACGGTACCATGCTTCAGTTCAATGACATTTTTTGTTCAGGTGCAGCAAGAGTGGTCTCCATGCAAATTGATACCTTAGATCATTCAGATAGATAGATTTGAACAGCCACAAGAGAGAAAACCTCACGCATACAGTGGCACACACTAAACTTTGGATACCATGTAGGTCTAACGTACATTTCTTCATGCAACCAGCCCACAGGTCTCAATCCTACAGCATTTCAGTCACTAAACTTTGGATACCATGTAGGCCTAACGTACATTTCTTCATGCAACCAGCTTCTTCATGCAACCAGCCCACAGGTCTCAATCCTACAGCATTTCAGTCACAGACAGTGCCAATGTGCTGCCAAACAGGTGTAACAGTAAAGAATGTCCCCCTGTAAAAAGTGTCCGCTTCTATTGTTCAATGACGGATTAAGGTGCATGGCTATAGAAACCAATCGCCAGAGATTAGAATGTAACAATAGGATCATTTGTTCCTGGGACAGTTTTTCCTGGGGACATTCCTTTTTTCCTGGGGACATTCCTTCCTTTCACACCTGTACTCTGCTCATGCTCGGCAAAGACGCAACTGGCAGTTTATGTAACAGTAGCTTGTTCTGGTCCATCGACCGCACTGATCTTGTTCGGTGATACGAACTGAGGGTTGTCCCGTCATTCAACCTTGTGAAGTAAAATAATCCAACTACAATTTCCGTTATCATTTTGACAATATTAGTTTTATATGACGTTTAATATATATCAGGTAATTATTATTAAACTTGGAATTTTGATATATCGTGGCTTTCGTTCAACTTATGGGTTATATTTCTTCATTTTGAAGGAAGTAACTGAAGTTAAGCAGACTTGTGGCATATTTCATTTGGAGAAAATGATTATTTCCGAAATGGACGACTTTGTGTGGTTTATTTGATACGTATCTGATTAGCTGTTTTTGATTTGCTGTGATATTTCTAAAATGGCACACCGCGGATTTTCCGAGCACGCATTCTGTTTCAGGAGTCTGGTGGTATCACGTCCGCTTAGCAAGCAGGTCCAGGGTTCGAATCCCGACTAGGCCATACACTCTTAGCCAAAAAGGTTCTTTAGGGGTTCTTTGTGCATCACCAGAGGAACCCCAGGGTTCTATATAGAACCTTCTGTAAAGAACCTGAAAGGGTTCCATATAGAACCTTTTGGTCGCTAAAGAACCCATAAAGGTTCCAGTTAGAACCCTTTTCAGAGGAAAAGGTTCTGTCTGGAACCTCTAGGGGTTCTTAAACAACCCGAGGGTTCTTAAATCAGAGGGTTCTCCTGGTGTGGCAGCAAAGAACCTTTTCGGCTAAGAGTGTAGGATTAATAATCCCAGGCTCTTTACGTCCGTTGCATCGACTACTCTCCATTCCAAATCCCCTTGGCGCGAGGTTTATCAACGATAGCTCCGCAACGGCAAGGGGATTTGGAATGAAGAGTAGTAAAGCCATGGTGCCTTGTGCCTCGTGCCTTACAAGGCACCAAGTAAAAAACCCAATCCAAATGAGGAGGAACATGAGTAGCTTTGAGATGGCTGTTCCAGGGCCAATAATACTGTGGCGTCACATCAGCCCCGATGGAAAAATCTAATATAAGAATACACGTACCTTACTACATTATTTTTTTTCACTTCATTAAGGGCCGATTTTTTAAACGATGGCTAAGATAACCATCGGGTTTCATTAACCCTCGGTTGACAAACTGTTTGTTAATCGAAGTGAATTTTTCGATTTTATGAATCGTTGATAGCCTAGCCAAACATTCCAAGTCAAAATGTTTACTTTGGTTAATTCACGGTTTGTCAGAAAAGCCGATGGCTAAACCGAGGTTTACCTGTTAACTATCGTTTAAAAAATCGGCCCTAAGACTTCACTAGTTATAGCCCGAGAAGAAATATTTGTACTCGTGGAGAAAATCCTGCTAAAATTGTTCTTAATTGGTTTCTTTTCCTTTCAAGTTGAAATTCACTTCTTATAGAGAGAACTTGCTCATTCAGGGAAGTGAAAATTGAAAAGTAGCTAAGAAAAATTTGCATTTTACCTACCAGAATATGGAGTATTCTTTTTAACATGATGGAACAGAATAAAAGTAAGGAAAAAATCAATACGCCGTAGAAATAAGCAGTAAACCGCAGGTGAACCATCAATGTTGGGGGTTCCTAGCGCTGACTCCCTTAAGTCACGGGTACGTAAAGGTGACTTTGGCAGCTTAAACTGACACACCATCAGCACTTTCAGACTGACAGGTGCATGTGGCAATTACAATTCCCAGGCTTTTATTCGGGAATCCATTAGTACAACGACAGATAAGTCAGCGATTATTTAGGCTGACCTTTTAGGTTAACTTTACAAAATGCTGCGAATGATGCAATCTCGTACCCGGCGTTCAACGTTGCAACATTAAACTCTGGAAATGCCTAGACAGGTACTACGGTGTACTTTTGCACAGTGCAATGCATTGTTCAAGGCGGATGAATTTCTCACCGTTGCACAAGCAATTGCGTTCGTACTGAATACCCTGGTGAATACCTGTCGATTTCATTTGAAATTGATGTCCTGGGTGAAATAGTGTCGAAAAACTTTCTTGGTGTCGAATCAGTGCCGACCCCTGAAGGGGGGGGGGGGGAATCCAGCCATGTCACTGACTGGTGCATCAATTATACCTGTCCTATACAAATTGGCCCAAAAAATTTACAAGCATACTTCCGCCAGTCTCCACCACTGGTATGAATGGACAGAGAACCTTTCTAGGAAATAGGTTGTATGGATGGTCAGTATGACCCACGTGACCTGAAGATTATTGTGACTAAACTGGCAGTGGTTCACTCGGCTCAGGCTGGATTGGAACCCAGAACGTGCTGTTTGCTAAGTGGACAACGATGTTAAAATTATTGTATTTGATTTTTCCATCAGGGCCAAAACCAAAGTATGGTCGAGTATGGTAGAGGCCATCTCAAGCTGCTCATGTTCCACACTTGGATGGGCTCTTTTACCTGCCCTTTCAAATGTGCAAGTAAAGTCGTCTCCGAATTTCGCTGATTTTCGACCCCAACCTGCGTCTTCACTCTTAGCCGAAAAGGTTCTTTGGTGCCACACCAGGAGAACCCTCTGATTTAAGAACCCTCGGGTTGTTTAAGAACCTTTAGAGGTTCCAGATAGAACCTTTCCCTCAGAAAAGGGTTCTAACTGGAACCTTTATGGGTTCTTTGGCGACAGAAAGGTTCTATATGGAACCCTTTCCGGTTCTTTACAGAAGGTTCTATATAGAACCTTGGGGTTCCTCTGGTGTGGCACAAAGAACCCCTAAAGAACCTTTTTGGCTAAGAGTGTTCCTCAGTCACTTTCTGGTAGAGATCCCAGAAGTGAATGAGCTATAGGTCCCAGAGATCCCAGAAGTAAATGAGCAGCTCATTCATTTCTGGGATCTCTACGAGAAAGTACCTGAGGAAGACCCCGGTTTGGGTCGAAATTCGGAGACGACTTTACTGACTATCATTTGTGTGTCGTTTGTTGTGCTCTTTGTTGGATATCTTTCAAATGTACAAGATACAATGGACCACGGCTTACTGGCCCATGCAACAGGCATGTAATGACACCAGAAAGCTGGGGTATCGGTTGATGAGTAACAAAACATAGAATTGGCTCGTACCAAAAAGAGATACTTTTGCTCGTACGCATGGGCGAAAATTCCTGACTTTGTATTTTCTTGACCTTGCGGAGTGCAAGCGGATAGGCTGGTGAAACCCAGTATCTTATCTTCACGAGAACCGTCTACTAAAGTTACAAGTTGCAGCTTACATTTGACGTTATTCATTAATAAATGAATAATTATGATTGGTCTGTCAATAATATGCACGGAAGTCTGATGGGTACTCTGATATACAATCCTAGTATTTGCATAACTAAGTTAACAATATTCAATCCAATATTTTTACAAAGGTTCTATTGTCAAGACAGCTAAAGGTGTCTGACAGCCGATACCTTGACGAGACTGGCAGATTGGATACTACAAGTACCAGAGATGGAGTTAGATTAAGCAGATTGATGGGGTCGTGCATACAATGGACGGAGGTCGATGGTTTCGTCATCAAAAGTGAGGTTTCGCAAATCTGACGAAACACCAAGTACGAAATACGAAATTGGACTTCATTTCCATGACATAATGTATTTCAGGAGATGTTTGGTACCACAAATATTGCCTGCTGCAAGGCCGCCTTTTAGCGTATGACGTTAGACCGATAGCGTTACCAACGGTGTATATTAAAGTTTGAAATTTATCTTTCGTTTCCACTTCGTACCTACTAAGTGGGAATTTAAAAATTCAACATGCACCTTATCTCTCTCGGTCTTACATGACATGCTAAAAGACGCACCCGCCGGCAGCAGGGCCATTTTTCGTACCAACCATCTCCTGGAGTAGGCCTACATTAGGTCCTGGCAATGTAGTTGAATTTTGTATTATTTTCGTAGTTCGCGTTTCGTCAGATTTGCGAAACCTCACTTACATCGTCATCGTCTTTTTGGTCCTCGCGTCTATCTTAGTCCTAGTGTAACGTTTTGGGATGTTCCTCATCTGTGAGTGTTCCCCAACTATTCCCTGACGGAATAAGCTTGATATCTTGTACCTTGGCGAGACTCCATCAACAGTCAGGAAGTTGAGTAGCTTGAGATGACCTCTTCTATACAATGTACTTAATACCAGGGCCAATAATGCTTTGGCTTCGGCCCTGATGGAAAAATATAACACAATACAGTTGAAGGCAATTAGTGACCGTGTTTTGAAGCAAACTAGGGAGGTTTAGAAATCAAACGATGAGCGTAAAGGTTAACGACAACGTTATTTTTGTACCGAAAATGCAATATAATGTAGTATGAAAAATAACTTGTCGTAAAGTTTACGTTTATCGTTTGATTTCTAAACCTCCCTACTATCAATAGATTCACGATTTCTCCACACGAAAAAAAAACATCAAGAAAGAATATTATCATGTTATCATTTAAGAATACATTTTGTGTCAACCATATTCATTGGTGACATGGCCACACCCAGTTTATCGCAAATAGACGCGGATCGTCAAAATAGGGATTAATGAAAGAATTATTTCGAGTCTATCCCTCTTAATCCCATTCGTAATGTTACACCGACAGATATCTTTGATGTGATTAGCTCACAAAGTCAACAGATCATAGTCTTTGTCACCCTAGAGGCTGAGTCCATCCTATTGGTTAAGTATCTAAGAGGTGACATTATAGGTCAAACGACCTGCTGGCCTCTGTAAAAATCGTACTATATCATTCGTAGGGTGTCCTCAAAAAATATACACGCCAAATCAGGCAACCTTAGAATCTATGATCCCCTGATCCTCATAGAGTATCTTCTTACGTGAGAAATAATCTTTATTTCATCAATCATTCTAGCCATTTTTTTGTGCACCAAGGTCAGCCCCAACACGGAATTCTGTCAAATAATTACACTTGGTTCATGAAAAAGGCGTGACTCGCTGCACAAAAATAACATAATTTCTGATTGGCTCGACGTATTTGGACGAAATAACGACCCTTTACTTAGTGAAAAGGTACCCTATTAAAGCTGACGTGAACGAACAACAAGTCCCCATGCGACGAGCAAGAGAATTGCAAACGCCCTGCAGACACCTCAAACGAAGGCTCAGAACATGATATACCCCGCGACGCCAGGAGGGCGCCACCTTATTTGTCTTCGAGCTGTCGAGGTGTCAACATCCTCTGGTGAGCTACTGTTGAACACTTTAAATTTTTGACCCCGCTGGGAATCGAACCCGCAGCCTGTTGAATTTGTTCCACCGTCTTCCCCATTCAGCCGCCGAACTTGTTGGCAGACTGCCCATGCTTTCTGTTATTCGTACTATTATTACGTAAGTCGAAGGTCTATGTCTATGTCTATGACAAACACAAATCATGACTGTCAGCTGGCTCGTTGGCCGAGTGGATAGAGTGGTGGATTAAAGATCAGAAGATCGACGGTTCGCATCCTGTCTAAATGACTACAATTTTTTTCTTTGAGTAGTGTAAGAGGTATCCGGGGATGTTGACAGCTCTGTTGCCTGAAGGCAAATAAGGTGGCGCCCTCCTGGCGTCGTGGGGTATATCATGTTCTGAGCCTTCGTTTGAGGTGTCTGCAGGGCGTTTGCAATTCTCTTGCTCGTCGCATGGGGGCTTTTTGTTCGGTCACGTCAGCTTTAAAGATTTAAGGAAACCTAGATTGTCGGGTTGCCTGATTTGGCCTGGACATGTTTTTGGCACCTTGTATTTGAGAAATTCATGGTTACAGGGAATAAAACTTAGTGCCAGCATCACTGTGCCTTTGCACTCCTGAATGCAATAGCGCAAACGATCGTCGACATAGTCTGTTCACGTTTTTTTCAGAGAAGGCCGCTTATTAACCAAAATAAGAATCAAGAATCAGAATCGAACTTGGGCTAGAATTTCGGCGCTGGCATTGGCCTACGCAATGTATTATGAAATGGTCACTTCTGAATTTTTTAGCAGCGACCAATAAAATATTGGTTGCAGCTTACAACATATGCGCTCTTTTCCGCTCTAATGATATCCCAATTCATTTTAGCCCTACCCTCATTTACTTTGGAGTAATCAAGGAAAATACGATTTGTGATCCACTGTGCCCAGTCTTCCCCTACATTATCATACCAATGAAGGTGGAACTGATGTCATCTTAGGCTGAAATGGAATTAGGAAAGTTGGCGGTAGTTTTGCATTTTTGTGTTGTGTGCTACAAATGATACAATGTACAATCTCGGTCAGAAGTTATTAACCACCAGATATTTGTAAATTACTCCGTGTTCCTCCCAATATTTTTTCACCAATATTTTGTGCATAGTAGTTAGACAATTTGGCCACCATTAGGCGCAATGATTTTTCTGATCAATAGACTGACTTCCATTTTACCGCAGTTCGAAGTTTGCCAGTCAGATTGAGATTTTCGGAAACTCCACATTTCCTGAAAATTTTCACCTGTAAAATCCTCCAGTGTCTCCATAGATGGATATCATCATCAAAGATTTGCAAAATATTTGATTTTTTTACTTAAAAATGGCAACTTTGTTGGATTTTTGCACTTTTCTTTCAAGTCAAGTGAACAGCAGTCTGAGATGATGAGAAAAATCGTTACCCCTAATGATGGACAAATGGCCTAACTACCATGCGACAAAAGTTGCTGAAAAAATATCGGGGGATCACGAAGTAATTTATAAATATCCAGTTAGTGGTTAATAACTTCTGACCGAGATTATACATGTAATACCTGCCCAGGGTGAATCAGAATTCGAATGACGATCTCTTATTACTGGACGCATTTTCTTTCAACGCTATAGGTACTTCACCAAAGTCGACCAATTTCCTCAGGGATTTGCAACCATGACAAAAGAATTTGGATCCGACGCTGAGAACCTCTAGCATTCTCAGGATGTGTCGGTCTTCTGGATGAAAAAGCATTCATATACCTCCTTGACGTAGGGCTACATCGTGTCATTTCGTTTGTTCTCGTTTAAAGGGGCTAGGAAAAGTTTTTCATAAAGCTTCGGTTATTACAAAATGCTAGTCTTTCATGATAAATTCCCACCGTCAATTCACTTTTTCAATAAAGTGTTAATTACTGGCACCCAGACAAATCAGTCATCACCACACCATGGAGCATTCACTGGGAACCTGATCAACAGTGTCGCTGTAAGTGTATGTATTGTATGGAGCTAGCTTGTACTCTAGGTTCCCAGTGACGTGGTGAATGCTCCATGGTGTGGTGATAACTGATTTGTCTGGGTGCCAGTAATTAACACTTAATTGAGAAAGTGAATTGACGGTGGGAATTCATCATGAAAGACTAGCATTTTGTAATAACCGAAGCTTGAAAAAATTTTACTTGTCCCTTTAAAGACAAATCCTATATTTCTAACACTAGAACAAGTTTTACATCCAAACGTTATCTTCTACAAACACCTAGGGCACAGCCGGAATGAAAGAGGTTTCGCAGATTCGAAAACTTTGACAATATACTACGGCTGCTGAAGACGAACCTTAATACGCAAATTGCCAGGGGTTATGCATGATTTTTATACACACCATTCATCATTCACGGACTGAGGAAATTATAAAAGGGCTGTCTCGTAAACGAACTCCGAGTCAAAATGTAATACTTCTTATCCATGAGTTGTAAGAGTTTCAAAACACGTGAATTATACACGTAGTTATTTTTACTTTTTTACTGTACATACTCCTTCATCAACGTAAATACTCTAAGTTCCCACTTACCTGTCCCATTCCTGAACTCGAAAAAAATGACTAAATTAGTATCCCAAGTTGAAGATAATGGAGTGGGGTATGGTCAGAAACAGTAATGTCCTGTCCAATTACATGTCCCACTCCCGAGCCTGGCAAAGAATGACGCGTACATATCTTAAAGCCCCTTGAATCTGAAAAACGCAAATCGTCGCCGCGATTCTTGACGACGTCACGACGTCAGCGTAGTGTAAAAATGTACTGCACTCTATCTCAATGCATTAGAGCTCCCCTACGCAGTTTTTTTCACTCTCTGTTGAAAACTAGGCCTTGGTTATTAAAAGTAAGTATCAGGCAAGCATTTTGGAGACCTTCACGAGGCCCTGAGACCTCAACCTCCACTCTCCTAACATTTTGAAAATACCGTAAAATTCAATACTGTGGGGCTTTAAACGTAGGATTTGGTCATTTTTTGCGATTTCAGAAATGGGACAGGTAAGTGGGAGCTTAGAGTACATGTACAACTTGTGTATAGAATAGGCCCTAATTAATGGGATGTTGTTTATTATTACACTTTTTTTTATCAAAAGTGTTGCGTGATTATCCAACATCCAGGTTTTTAGAGGGACGTTTTAAAATACAGTTCCAGGAGACAGCCCTTTTAACTTGCCTCACATCTCAGAATATCCAACATAAAGCACAAAGAACGACACAAAATGATATACAAGGAAACGTCGTCTCCAATACTCGCAAATTTTCGACCCCAACCGGGGTCTTCCTCAGGCACTTTCCAGTCGAAGTTCCAGAAAAGACTGAAAGACTTTTCTGGAACTTCGACTAAAAAGTGCCTGAGGAAGACCCCGATTGGGGTCGAAAATTTGCGAGTATTGGAGATGACAGTAGTGTCAGAAGACAGTTAACGGGGACAAAAATGACAAATGTCTTTCAAGCATGTTTACGAAAAATTTCCGCAGTCCTTGAAATTTACAGTTCGCCCCCAGGTAGTTTTTAGAAACAAAGAGCATACATACATATCGGGACGGGCATAATGTCTAGGATTACTTGAATCAACAATGAATCTTATACGAGATACCAACTTTGACACTGGAGGGTACATCTCGTTAAAGGGGAACCGACATGTTTGCCGACCAAACTGAGCTGTCTACAGTTCCAAATGCGTTATGATATAACTTCAGGCCTCATAATAGTTTGACTTAAAAATCTCCAACCGTTTCCAAAATACACCCAAATACCAATATGTAATTTTCGAATTCAAATTTCCCGCTCTTTTCACACAATTGCGTGATGTCATACAGAGAACCATTACTGTAGTAATGTGCTATATCTGTATATAAGACAGCTGGAAAAGAATATATTTCTCACGTCAACCGTATCATCGTGATTAAAAATCAATAGACTCTATCACTCCAATAGAGCGCAGCACCTGACGGGTAGCTGGCTAGGCCTTCAGCGTCACGACGTCCCGTGCCCCATTCTGAACGCCATGACGTCACTCGAAAAACTTCCACTTGTTTCAGCGATCATGACGTCGTCTTACGTCAAGATGTCACGGAATGAGTACGGGACGTCGTGACGCTGTAGTTACCCGTCAGGTGCTGCGCTCTTTTGGAGTGATATCGTCTATTAGTCAGCCACGTAATGGATCTTAGTTTGCACTTGAAATTCAGTTGAAAATTCAGAAATAATTGAAAATACATGTATGTATTACATACACTAACAGTAACGCGTTATTGCAAATGGCGGCGATGTCGTTTGCCCGAGAGGGGCGGAGATCATGCGAGATAGGCCCATTTCAGAAATATTTCCGTATATTCTTTTCACGACGTGCTTCAAATAATTATTTAAGTTGTTGCTGAGTATGTTTCTTGGATCTAAAACGCCGGGGTGATCTGATCACGCACGAAACGAGAGTATAAATTCTCCCAGATTGCAACGCTCCAAGATGGTGGCCAGTCACTTTTCCAAAACCGGAAGTCGAACACGTCGACAAAAACTTCTTTTCCCGACTTGGTCATTCGACTTAAACTACTTCACTTGTTGCATTTATTGGGGGGAACCCTCGGTGAACAGAAATATATTTATTCGTGCGCCTCCCACTCGTTTGCCCCTTTGGCACCCGTGGTCCCGGGACCCCATGGACAAACAACGAATTTCGGTTACATTTTTTTGAAGCTCTTGGTATATAGATTTGCAATGAATTGTGGGATTGTTATATCGTGTGTGTGTTGCCATAAAAGCGCTTCGCGCGGCGGCTTCGCCGCCGCGCTGCGCGCTATCAAGGGAATGAAATATCTTCTTCAGAAATTAGAGCGGAAACGGCCAAAAATAGCCTCTTCCAAGCTCTCAAATTGCTAATATCTAAAAAAATAGGCCACAATATTTGCCAAATACCACGCAGACACGGGTTTATTATACAAAAATCATACCCTACAAATTTCAGCTCAAAAGGTTATACCACAGCTGAGAAAATCCGCGAACATTAACCGTGACAGAAAATCAAGGATGAAAATAATGGTCACTCTAGTGAACCAATAATGGTCACTCTAGTGAACCAATACCCATCCTGAGACAGTTTGGGCACTTCCGAACCTTTTCCTCGAAACGAAAGGCACTTTCGAAAGTGCGCTTGCCAGACTCTCTGGGATATAGATTGAGTACATAGAGTTATGAAAAATACATTTTTGTGTATATTTCGAAAACGAGCCGAGTTTTTTTTTGACAAAATTGATGAAGTTGATGAAGGACCTCTGACTTCAGTTCACAAAAGTGATTCTGGAGCTAAAACTACCGGACTGAATCAAAGTATCTTGGTGTTACTTTCCACCTACAAAGATTATCTACCCATTCATACCAGTGGTTTGAGTATGGTGAAAGTATGCTTGTGCGATTTTCAGGGCTGCCCTGGGGAGGTTTCGAAATCAAACGATAAATGAAAACTTTACGACAACCTTATTTTTCATACTACACATTAACCAGATTTTATATTGCGTTTTCGGTACAAAAATAACGTTGTCGTTAACGTTGACGTTTATCGTTTGATTTCGAAACCTCCCTATTATAACCAAATAGACGGCGACTTTAATAACAATACTGATACCCAAGCGCCTATTATGCTGTTCTACAAGGAACAACTTCTTTCTCAAAAAGTTAAAGTTTGGGTTTATAGTCTGATATCAACAACGGTAGAGGTTCCCATCCGACTTTACACTTTAACCCCAGTCTATCCTGAAACCTTTCAGTAGAACTCAGATGAGCTGCTCATTCAGCGCTACAATCGAGCATTTCCGACCAGTACACCAGGGTGGAGAGAGGGCAGTGAGGCAAAGAGACTTGCCCAAAGTCTCACGCCCAGTGGGATTCGAACCCGGGGTAACGTTTTTCAGTGCACTGTTAAAAATGCTGACAGCATTTTGCTGACAGCAGAGTAACACAGCACTTTTCTGTATTTTGACACCACCCGTTTACTGTATTTTGACAGCCAAATGGTATAAATTCTACAACAAATGCTGTCTTTTGAATTGAGAAACTGTAATCTTGCTGTTAAAATTCCAGTGAAAAAAACAGCAGTTTGCATTGAAATGAATTTTACATCGAATATGCAGTGAGAATTTTGCTGTAAATTTACAGATATTTTTAACAGTGTGAGGCCCGTGTGCCAGTGCGACTTGACAATGAGCGACACACAGAGAAACAGTGAGTCCGTTTCCCAGTGTATTCCGAATAATGAGAATCATACAGAAAAACGGCCACACTGAAAAACGTTACACCTGCATGGACCCTCTAACCGCTAGTCGGAGACCCGAACCACTACACCACCGGGCTCGATATCCATTCACGGCATAGTGAAAAACCAATTTCTTTTCCTTCATTTATTTTCCTTCTTATTATTTCGCTTCATTCCACTTCCCCACTAAATTTAATAATTGCATCTCAAATCATCTAAAACATCGAAATGACAACCACCCCTGTATCACGGAAACTGAGAACAGCCAATTCATCCAACTAATCCCGATACCTTGAGGGCATCCCGACAGCCACTCTACCTTAATCAAAATCAGAGAAGGAGCAGTTGAATTTGAATATCCTATATCTCATGGACATGACACCATCTAACCCTGGGCTACTCGTACCACTAGAAGAGGTTGCTGTTTCGATAAGAACTATACAGGGTGGCCCAAAAACGCACAAGCATATATACAGGGTGTCCCAAAAAACACTGACTAATTTTGATTAGACCTCATTTTGTTGCTACTCAAGATTTTTCTTTGATATTTTGTCCAGATATTCCCCGCAACTAGAAATTTTAACCGTGTAATTTTTTTCTCCAAAATACCCACTAGTTCAGAAGTTATGAAATAGAAATCGGGTTTCTAAGGTGAAAGACATCGCTTCCTACCAGAATCGAACCCACGGACCCTCGCATAAGGCATCAATCGCCAGCACTAAGGGGCAGCACGCCTTAAAGTCCTTCTTGCACCACAAAAATAAATTCTCACTCTTTTTGAGCTTTGTACAGCATTCAGACGCAACTACATTTTGCTGTTTGTTTCATGAAATTATGTTAAGTAGTAAGCGAGATATCAAGGATTTCGTCAGTCAAAATCATTGGGATAAAAACCGTACTGTGAACGACTTCAACAATGTGAATATGCTAATTTATTCGTGACGTATTACTAGGGAAAACTTCATTCGAATTTGACCCACCCAGAGCACGCTGGACGCATGGTTTCTGCATGATAATTGCATTTTGTTGAATTTCCCATCACATTCATTGCTTAGTTTGTTCACTAGGCCGCTCTAATCAGGGAAATGACATGTTCATTATGCAGATTCCCTAGTGTGACATCACTTAATGAGGCAGTCTTACACCATTTTGGTTTTAGCTGGGTCATTCGCAAAAATCAACCATTAACTTTCTTACCGCTTGGATTTTTTTCACCAAATAAAAAGCTTTTTCACTGTAATTCTGTGCCAAATGATTATACAAGCTGCAAAATATCAATAAGGACTTTAAACCACAGACATACAGGGTACCTAGATACATCATCACACCAAATTTGAACAATCCAGGACAAAATAGCCACGAAACGTGCCGCCTGACGATGAAATTCCGAACTTTGACCTCTGTGACCTTGAAAATTACGTCAAATCAAAAACCCGGGTGATATGTCCGTGTATCCTTATAAGATGTACCTACGATAAAAAATTGGTGATGATCCGATCAACGGTTAAGGCGAAACTGCACTTTAAAGGTTTTCGGTTTATCCCCCCTGGTGGCCAAGCCAGGAATCAGATCGGACCGAAACTTGGTGTCATAGGTCATCTGACCTAGGGGTATATGTGTACCAAGTTTCAGATCAAAAGCCCCAGCGGTTACGAAACGTGCCCTGCTAACGGACAACGGCGACGACGGACGACGGACACACCGTTATCCTTTAGGTTCCTAAAGGGTACCCAGTGCGTACCTGGGTGCCATTTAGGGATACCCAGGTTGGACCTGGGTACCCTTTAGGGGTACCCAGGGCGACATTCACCCTTTTGGCGTAAGTCGCCACAGTGTGACAGGGGCTTTAACGAGGTTTCGCAAATCTGACGAAACACGAAGTACGAAATACGAAATTGGACTTCATTTCCATGACGTAATGTATTTCAGGAGATGGTTGGTGCCACAAATATCGCCTGCTGCAAGAGCGTCTTTTAGCGTATGACGTTAGACCGATAGAGTTACGATGTATATTAAACTTTGAATTTTATCTTTCGTTTCCTATTCGTAGATACGAAGTAGAAATTTAAAAATTCAAGATGCATCAGAACTCTCTTGATCTTTAATATACATGACCATCACCAGAAATACATTAGGTCCTGGAAATGCAGATGAATTTCGTCTTTCGTTCTTCGTGTTTCGTCAGATTTGCGAAACCTCCCTGATGCACGAAAACACTAGCAACTGCTATAGAGATTCACTGTATGATGGAGTACCAGGAAGGCCTCGCTTCGTGCGCAGATACGCAGTAACCGATCGCCAACAAAAAACTAGCTGCTGACAAACAGACCAGTTGTACTTTTATTTGCCATTAATCGAAGTACCCTATCATGCTTGATGGAAAAGGCATTCCTGTCAAGAGTGCAAGAAAGTGACCAATAAACAGATAAAGATATTGATCGATTTTGACCGATCGGGTACAAATTTGGTGTAATATGCATTAAAATGGAAATTTGTCACCCGATATCTTATGCGTTTGGCTGACTATGGAAAATGGCTTCGGTTACAGTTATCGACCGGAGTGAGCGCCCGGTTCTTTTCATCAAAGAGGGTAACCAAAAAAAACAAGCATAGTTAGTGGGTTTTTCACGTCTACTTGGCACGCTTCAGATCCCCGGTTCATCCAGCCTGGGCCATATGAGGTTAATCAACCCTGGCTTCTCACGTCCGTCGCCATGGTGCCTTATAACTTGTCCATTTGTAAGGGCAAGTAGAAGACACCATCCAAGTGAAGAAAATGAGTAGCTTAAAGCACGACTGTATGCATTAAAGGTGCTCTTGTTCGAATTGTAGACATTACGGTGTGCCACCTATTGTCAACTTCTGGTACTAACAAATCAGATAAAATCGAATTATATCTCGCCTTTCACAACTTTTTGTTTGTTTTTGAGCGTAAAATCATAAATATATTTCAGTTACAAGAATATTTATCAAGATAGATATAAAAATAGATAACATTAATGTTTTGGTATACACGGTGCTGCCACTGTCCGAGAAAAAATATCTATTATTAATAATCAGCCTTGTAAATAAATCGTAATGTTTACAATTCGAACTAGAGCACCTTTAAGTTTTGTATCGTCTCGCGGCGGCCGACGTAACCTTTGACCTTTAGCCAAAACGTCGTACATGTATATGCATGCTCGACAAGACTGTTCAAGTCTATCTATTTGAATGATCTACTGTACATGTACATGTAAGTTACCAATTAGGCATTGAGAGTGTTGCTACACATAAAAGAATGAGATGAAGCATGTTACCTTCTGATGAAGGGTTTGTCACGCTATAACAGCACCCTGAACTTCTCAAGTGATGAAAGGTATGACGGCCATTTTTGTTTCGATACAGTATCAGTCCAGCCTCGGTGTTACCACTGGCTATATATAGGTTGGACAGGAGACCAGTCTTATCAAGGTGGGGAGGGATAAAGAGTCACCTATTGCATACAGTCGTGCTTTAACATAGCTTCGCCCATACCTACGAGACCCAATAATGATTCGGCTTCAGCCATGGACAAATACGCCACATAAACAAATACCAGTGGAGGGCATTGTGTTTCACAGGTCGGCGCTAGGCGGCGGTATGCACGCATCAACCTGTGTCCGCACGAGCCGCATCACGCCGAATTTGGCGTAAAAAGTAATACGCGAACGCATCACAGCCTGGACTGGGTAATCACGTGATCAACTGCGCCAAGATAGTAAATTCTAGGAAAATAGCGATATGAGGCTTATTTCTTGCAGACTTTGCAAGTAGTTCACTGATTTTTTTATTTCTGATGAGAAATAGTCACAGACATGACATTGTTGAGAAGAAAAGGATGATGTTTGAGTTATGACCCCGGCAGCTATTCACTGTCTGTGTGTGTCGTGGACTGTAGCCTACTGTACTGTAGTGTGACGACGCTGCGCAGCTGTCAGTGGCTAACATGACATTGTACAGCATATCTCACACAATATAGGCCTATGTATGTCCTAATCATGACGATAATGTGATACCCACACACGGAGACATCCTAGGTGGGCCAATTTGAGGAGATTCTGCAATTTAAAAATTTGAAGCGAGGAATCGACCGCCATCTTGAAAATGCAACAAGTAGTCCCAAACCGTCCCATGATGCCTTGCGCGAGCGGTGGCAGGTCAGTGCGAGGTACGAGCGCTACCAGTCGTGACAATGCAGTGGAGGGCAGTAAAGAGGAGACGAAGAGTTAATGGAGGGACCAAGGGGTCACAAAAACTAGCGCCCTTTTTATCTCGACACACGAACGCGACCGCGAGAAGCTGATTCGTTGCCATCACCTCCAAATAGGCCATAATACAGTTACTGGTGGAAATGGAAACCGGCTAATCGAATGGAACCAGAGTAAGATGAGACACAGAAGCCGAACAAATGGATCGAAGATGATCGGTGGTTCCGGCTGAGAGGCAACAATAAGATCGAGGATGTGGGGCCCTATCAACCCAGCCACAGCTGATATTACTTGACAGTAAAAACCAGGATGCGCTGCACATCATCCTTATACCCCAATCACACTGAGCTAGTTCTCAGTACGTTCTTGAAAATTTTGCCGAACGGGCTCAAACTGTGTGGTAAAACGGGCTAGTACGTGTAACCCTTGGCCAAATAATGCTTCGATGTTGTGGAGCACCCTTCCCGTCCATGAAGTTCGTAAAAAGACTGTAAAAAGTTGTCACTACGTCCACTCCGTTCGCACACGGTTTGAGCCCGTTGGACAAAATTTTCAAGAACGTACTGAGAACTAGCTCAGTGTGATTGGGGTATTAGGAACACACAGGTCATTTACCGTCCCTACCGCTCACAACAATGCCAAAGGCCACAGCGTACATGTACTGTACGTGAACGATCACGCAGAGATTCAGGCCATTTACATCCCAACTGCTCCCTAACGCCCAATGGCAATAGAGTACAGTACATACATGTACAGGAGGATCGTCATGAGAAACTCAGGTTTCGCAAATCTGACGAAACACGAAGTACATGTATGATATACGAAATTCAACTTCATTTCCAGGACCTAATGTATTTCTGGAGATGGTTGGTACCACAAATGTCCCTGCTGCCGGTGCGTCTTTTAGCATATCATGTAAGACCGAGAGAGTTATGGTGCATCTTGAATGTTTAAATTTCCAGATAAATTTCAAAGTTTAATATACACTGTAACTCTATCGGTCTAACGTCATACGCTAAAAGACGCTCTTGCAGCAGGCGATATTTGTGGTACCAACCACGCCCTAAAATACATTACGTCATGGAAGTGAAGTCCAATTTTGTATTTCGTTGTGTTTCGTCAGATTTGCGAAACCTCGCTATTTACGTCCCTAATACCGCCGAATCGGTGGTATAATGTCGTCCTGGGTATAACATAAATATATCCAGGCTCAATGTCGTCCAACAAACCTCATTTACAACTGTTTAGCATGATTATCATATTTGTACAAAAAATTGGGTGGTTGTCATCATTTGGTACTGACAGGACTAGCAGACGCCATCTTTCAACAACTCGAGCAACTCGATTTGCAGTTCGGTTGGAACTCCTACTCGACATGCGTACTTCAAATTTGATCACGTGAATCTACTCTTACTTGACCCGAACTCGCCCTTGAGATCACAAGGCCATAGATTGTATTACCGGTGAGGAAACGGCCTACATAGGTCTGTAGGTAAATGCCCCTACCTGTTGATCTACTCATGTACGACAACCCTGCAGCCAACTGAGGAGAAATGTCCAGTGTCAATAAAATTTCAGAGCTACCCCATACCGATCCGTCTGGCACAATTCCTGCCCTGGAGTTATGATCGTCCCAATCATTACGTAGACATGGTGCTCTCTCCCCAGACATGCTCCGCAGATGATGCCGCACACTCGTCAGCCAATGAAATTATCTCGGCAATTTCCGGGAAAGATGGCCGTCCCGTCGACCTGATGAGCCCGGGGCTAATTCCTGTCCATTGGTAATGAGCGCAATTGGCTTCATAACGAGTTTAAATAGCCGGGGCTTCCCGCTGTCGTGACCTACAACGTCAGTTTGGCAGGTCAGAACTGAAGACTTTACAAGTATTTCGACAGTCTATGACACTGCACTTTTTGAATTTGAATTTTCGTACCAGGCGTTATTCCACACTCAAAAAGGATACTAGTACATACGTATTTGATTATGAAATTTCTCTGATCTGATGTCAAAACACAATTTTCCTTTTGATGATATTTTTAATGATCAAGTTAAGTTATTGTCCATCTGGGTTCTTTCAATTTCGCATTTTTTTCCTTGTTCAACCAGCTGGATCGATGCTCAGCAAGCGCACACCATCCTCGAAGATTTCACCTTATCTCGGTAATCATTTCGCGTGATTTCATCCTAATCAAAACCCAAACAAGTCGTTGCTTATCACAAACGTTGGTGATCACAGTTAATCCAATATACCGTCCGAAGCTGGCATATAATTTGATTAAGCGTGTAATGAGGGATTGAAACGAGGTGTAACGCCAGACTATGTCAAAGAAATGTACTCTATCTACACTGGAACCTGTTTACAACTTTCATTAAAGGGCCTGTCACACTGAAACGTCCTGCCCCGTCCTAAAAAAATCGTAAAACGGGCTAGAACGTGTACGTGACCCTTTGGCCAAATAATGCCTCGATGTTCTGGAGCACCCTTCCCGTCCATGAAGTTCGTAAAAAGACTGTAAAAAGTTGCCAGTACGTCCACTCCGTTCGCACACAGTTTGAGCCCGTTCGGCAAAATTTTCAAGAACGTACTGAGAACTAGCTCAGTGTGATTGGGGTATTAGGGCCTGTCACACTGAAGTAGTTCTCAAAACGTCCTGCCCCGTCCTAAAAAATCGTAAAACGGGCTAGAACGTGTAACACTTGGCCAAATAATGCATCGATGTTCTGGAGCACCCTTCCCGTCCATGAAATTCGTAAAAAGACTGTAAAAAGTTGCCACTACGTCCACTCCGTTCGCACACAGTTTGATCCCGTTTGGCAGAATTTTCAAGAACGTACTGAGAACTAGCTCAGTGTGATGGGGGTATTAGTTACAACACCATTTTAGAATGCTCCTCAACGTAAGGAGTTCCTCAAGGCTATTAGTTCTCAACAGAAGACCAATAGCCTTGAGAAACTCCTTTACGTTGAGGAGCATTCTAAAATACGGGCCGATATGTGACCCTCCACCACAAAACCAGTCGGAAGTCGCTCTGAGGTTGGTAGGTTGGGACTGAATTATCTGTCAATTTCAGTGGATGCGTCCCTCTACTTTCAAAATGAATCAAGACTTATGGCATTTGGAAGCTTCGAGGCGGGAAAAGTGCGGCATGGAGAAAACGCGGAATTCCACGGAATTCCGCTAGACATAATTTGGTGGTCTGCAGTTTATACAGTACCATTAACTGGTGTGAAACTTGTCATGTGAATCATCCCTTCCCGTCCCCTCCCCTTATCTCTTATCATATTGGCACTACCCTAGATACGAGGTAGCAAGGTGGTTGAGCTACAGAAACAATCCCGCTGTGGCTGCATTCCAACTGCTTTGCTTGGCCTTGTTATTTCATTATTATTATATGATACATATGTTAAGGCCAGTGTATAGTTTATTCCATTGTTAAAAGCTATAATTACAGTTACAGATTCTTGGCGGATTTCCGTGGAATTCCGCGTTTTCTCCATGCCGGGAAAAGTGTCAGCAGGCGATGGGTGTTCGAGCCAAGAATCGAATCGGACCGAAACTTGGTGTCATAGGTCATCTGTATATGTACCAAGTTTCAGATCAATAGCCCCAGCGGTTACAAAACGTGCCCTGCTAACGGACGACGACGGACGCTGCACCATTGTAAGAGCTCAAGGGTGAGCTAAAAATTCGGAGACGATCAAGTCATAGTTCAGGAGTTATTGGACTTTTTGTGTTTTCGGTTTTGGCCACCTGGTGGCCAAACCAAGAATCTAGTCGGACCGAAGCTTGGTGTCATCTGGCCAATGTACCAAGTTTCAGGTACATGTAGCAAGGTTCAGATCATTGGCGGTTACGAAACGTGCCCTGCTAACGAACAACGACGACGGACAACGGACACCACATCACCACTATAGCTCACACCGGTAAGCTATGGCTATGTGAACTAATATAGGTAAAAATCCCCAAAGTAAAAATCTCTAAGGTAAAAATTCCGAATTGGGAAGGAAGGAAGGTAAAAATCCACAATTAATTCTAATTATATTGTTCAAGCAGGAATTAGGTACATGGCTACATAAATCATCACCATTCGAGCACAACTTTGCAGTAAAAGATTACTGTCACTCGGACTTGCATTACTACGACAACCCTTCCTTTCACACCGGTTCGCTGCTAAGTACATTCATCCTTTAGCTCTCTCACCATGAGAACATGAAAAACCTGAAAACCCCAACGAGGCGGTCATGATATCACACGTGAAATGTGATCTACCTGGTATTTTTCACCGTTTTTACCTGCGATTTATGCTGTTGGTCCCCGGTCACACTATACGGCCATCCTGATGTTTGACTTTGCCACTCTTCTACATCTAAGGCTTAAAAACCGAGTTTACCATTACGCTGCACATTTTCACCTCACAAAGAAATATTACCGCAGAAATTTTCTATCATGTTGGCGGTGATGTCTATTTTTATCGAAATCCACCTCCTAAACATTCCGTCAGAGTTGGATGGAGTTGTTTGCGCTGACTTTTTGTCAAGCGTGGCAAGTTTACTAAAAGCTTTGAAAGATAAGGAGCTTTCATCCCAAAAGTAAAATAGACAAGATCCGCCTTGTTTGATTATTAGAGGAGTTATTTTGTGAACATCCTCGCCGGCAGAGTATGGGCGGTTATGTCCGCAAAAAAGACGTTGTTATTCATGATCTCAAGGCGTTTTGATGTTGCCTCGAGTATTGTATTTTATTTTTCCATCAGGGCGAAGCCAAGCATTATCATTCTGCATAATGCATCGTGTGAAATCGGCTAACCTCTTCCTATACTCTGCAGCAAGCAGCCAGATTCCGTGTTGAACGCTTTGGGATTTTCTCGTGCGCCCAATCGGACATGTCGGAAGCCTCGTTTCTTTTGCTATAATTTATTCGTACGCCCTCTTTCGGCAGTTGTGGAAGTCGTCGTTCACCGAAGAAAAAATATCAATGATGTCATTTTATCAAATTTTGATTGGTCAACCTTATCGGAAACACGTGGGTGTTGGATGTCAACAACAACATACCCGAGCTGCCGATGCAAGCTTTGCCGTGATTGATTGCTATTTTTGGGACCGGGGAAATCCGTTGAACACGGAATGTGGTTTGCTTGCATGAAGGTCAAGGGAGGAGAAGCCGAGTCTTTACCTGAACTCAGTGAAGATGAGCATTATTGGCTCTGGTAGGAATGGACGAGGCCATCTCAAGCTACTCACGTTCCAGACCTGTATGGTGTCTTTTACGTGTACCTGCCCTTGCAAAGGTACAGTACAAGGCACAAGGCACCACGGCTTACTGCCACAGACTTAAGAGCAAGGGATGGTGAATCCCATATGGACCAGGGATTCGAATCCGAACCCTGTTGCTTGCTGAGTGGACGTGATAACCACTCGGCTATCAGGCTCTCAGTCTCGAGTTGTAGCCAAAAAAGACGTTGGGCGGCGCTGCAGTCGTCAAGACGATCTCGAGTCGTTGCTACGCATGACGTTTGGTGGCGCTAGTGTCACTCGGCAAAAAACAGGACACCACTAAATTTCGATCTCAATTCCAAGCCATCACAAAATTGTCAGTATATATCGACCATTTCGTCATATTTGAATGCACACGTATGTTTTTCAAATTTTAAGCAAAATATTTTAGGTCGAGTGTGTTCCGTACGCGTAACGTAGGGAGTGCCACTCAACAACTGTTTGTATTTTATGTGGCCTTATCAAGTGATAGCGTGTTCGGTATTGATTGCCATCTAAGGGCAGCTCAGCTGCGCTGATACGAAGAGAAATCAGAATAATCCGCCAAACATTCCCCGTAATATGATATGAACTAACGAACGTTTACCCAGTTGTCTGATCTCCCCCCAATATCTGAGTGAAAGGAACGCATCATTGGCTACAAATTTCCGCCCGGTCAATGACACTAAGCGCAGGAATATGAAAGGCTGGTCAGGTACGGCCGAAATTCGATTATTCATGAAGTATAGATATCTGTGTCCGGTATGGAATGCCCAGACCAAGCTATTGTTGTGCTTGATAAGCTGACATAATATCGTACAAAGAGAAGCCATGAAGTGGTTCCAGGTCTCCTGCATCATGTTACATATACTGTACCTAGGGGGCCATCTCAAAATTACATTGATGCCAAAAAAGACGAAGTGACTTCATCTTTTCAAGGGGGGGGGGGGTCAGGGAAAAGATGAAGTGGGCACTTGACATTGGCTTCATCCATGTAGGGACGGTCGCCATGGAAAGATGATAAAGAAAAACATGTGAAAACACTAGTAAACCAAGAAAGCATATAAAAAAGTCATTCTCCTGTAAAAAAAGAGTGATACCATTTTTTTTAAAAAAAGATGAAGTTGGCTTCCCCAAATCGAGAACCCCTCCCCCCAGACGAAGTCACTTCGTCTTTTTGGGCAACAAAACAATTTTGAGACGGCCCCTTTACTCACGCATAGCGACAGTGTATTAAATAAGAAATAAAGCGTCCCTGATGGTTATGATTATTTTCATGACAGTCAAGTTACATGCAGTGACACCAAAGGGAGTGAATACAAAATTTGGAGGTCTAGAAATCAAACGATAAACGTAAACGTTAACGTAAACGTAACGTAAACGTTATTTTTGTACCGAAAATGCAATATAAGTGTAGTATGAAAAATAACGTTTTCGTAAAGTTTACGTTTACCGTTTGATTTCTAAACCTCCCTAATATGATGTATGGCACGAACAGTTTCAAAGTGCCGTGCATGACGATACAGGCATTGACGAAAACGTACCTTCATCTGATATCTTGAATATTTCAAATACTAGTGGCCCAATTTTGACAATGTACAAGGTTTGTTCCATATGAAATAATATTTTGTTGGTTATGTTCCTGCATCAAAATTTTGGAAATTTAGAAACACCAAAATTTATATGTATAGCTCATCAGAACAACCTTTGAAATTCCAGATTTATTTTCGTAATTTTATTCTGATTTTTGTATTAATTTTTAATAAATTGGAACTAAGGATTTTGGTCATTGACTCATCAAAATTATCTGGACTGTTGAGTGGTGTCGAGATATTAAAGATTATTAAAATTTGTATAGCTTGAGATTTTTGTATTTCTCAAAATACAATATTTGACTCCGGCTACCAGAGGAAATCAATGACTAGACATCATTTTCAGCTACAGGGCCGGATCCGGGGGGCGTGGGGGGCGTACGCCCCTACATGTATTTTGGGCAGAGCAATGATTTTTTAGCAAGAAAAATTTAATCACATAAAAATTCTAGTATTTTGCTCTCAGATATCATGAAAATGCATCTAAAAGCACTTAAATTGGCTAATTTTTCTGCGGAGGGCCCAGACCCCCCGTTTCGGCTTAATTTTTTTCGGTGCACACCAACTCTGTCGAGCTACGACCCCCCCTTCTGTGAATCCTGGATCCGGCCCTGAGCTAGATACCCCTTGAACACATGTACCGCATTCGTTTACTTCCACGAGCTAGCTCGGAACAGGCTCTACAGCGTTCGTTTACACCGGAACTGCGTCATCTGGGCTTGCTCGGATCAGGCGCGACTAGCCCTACCCGCCGAGGTGGGCTTCTCGTGTAACCTTCCCAGGATGCAAAGCAGGATGTCACTTCCGATCATGAGATGCACACAGCCCTCGCATACATCAGTGTACATCGGCGTGCAAAAGTAATCGAACGCTGTCGTGTTAGACACGAGTAAAGTGTCATGGCGGATATTCAGCCAATCACAGCACATTTTTCTGGTGTCTAACACGACAGCGTTCGATTACTGGCTGTTGTGCGCACGCTCAGCTTGTTCCTTCCGGGGCTTGCCCGAGGAAGGCCCGAGGAAGTAATCGAATGCGGTCAGTGGGTAATACAGAGGCAGCCAGAATTTCTCGCCAACAGTGGGGATCGTACCTGGGAACTTCTGAACACAAGCCAAAGACCCGAACAACTACACCACAGCAGTTCACCACCTTGAGCACCAACGTACGTGGGTGTACCAGCAACAGGAACGTTTTATTTATAACAGGTGTAGGTTTTTACCTCGCACAGCGTTATTAAAGACTCACGTAAAAGAAGTCTTTAATCAACAAATAAATGCGGAACAACATCGGACCACACAACGATATAATGGGAATTCAGTGTTATTTCTGCGCTGAATCGTTTTCAGTAGAACACAGCAACGTGCCATGAAAAGGGCGAGGTGCCTGCAACACATACCTGCAGAACCTTATAAGTACAGTACTGTACTTTTAAGGACAAAATGTAGTAAATTTTAAGTACCATTTTCCACCAACAACTTCCCACCTAGACAGGAGTGAAAGGAAAGAATGTCCCCAGGAAAAACTGTGCCAGGAACAAAAGATCCTATTGTTGTACTCTAATCTCCGGTGATTGGTTCCTATACCCATGCACCTTAATCCGTCATTGAACAATAGAAGCGGACACTTTTTACAGGGAGACATTCTTTACTGTTACAACGGCTCCATCGGAGATCATGGAGATGTACACATGATTCCAGACAGAAGAGGCGCCGGTCGGCGGGCCGACTTTTCTTCTGCGTTGGTAAGATAATGCATTGTGCATTCAGACCTATCATACATGGGGGTTCCCCGTTCTAAAAAACAAAATGACTCCACAGACATGTACTGGTGAGGTGCAGAGTTGGCTTAAGCCTCGCTTATGTCGCCCTTACGTACAGTCAGAACTAGTTGGCAACTGATAATCGGCGCGTAGTTGGAACTAATTAGTCACAACTACTAGGTGACATAAGCTCTCGGGCGTCAGAGAGTAACTAGTTGCCAACTAGTTGCAAACTAAAAATATCCAGATCCTGAAAGTCGCACATGTTCAACTTCAGCGACTAGTTGACAACTGTATCCTGAAGACAGCCAATGAAATTCGCTTTACATTCCACGTGGCCTAACGTGACCACGTGACCTAATCACCACGTCACTTAAAATCAAAGGAAATCGTTGTCGACATAAGAGACGGCGATAAACTAGTTCCAGGTAGTTGTGACCGATCGGTAATTTTCTTGTCGGTGGCGATATAAGTTACCAGTTGCAACTTGTTGACGCTGTTTCTATCACAGCGTAGGGCGACATAAGCGATGCTTTAGGCAGTGCCTGTCCTCGGAGCCTTTACGAGGGCAGGCAGTCTACTAACTCCACATCAAATCAATTTTCCCATTCTCGTCGCCAAATTTGAATTACGAATTCAATTTTGAATTTTAAATAAAAGACGCCTTATTGGTTGTAGGGTTTAGTTCCTCAATAGATTTTAATTACTTTTTATAAAACCGCAATTAGAAGATGATCCATTGATTTACCAACATCGGGCTTTGCAAAAAAATCCACCTCGTTTCTTTGGGTGCTGAACTCTGTAAGGTCAGAGAAGTCTGGCAGCGATGGGGCCCAGCGTATCCTGTTGCAACCTCGTTCCCAGGGTCGTTCGCTTTCTGACAATAGGGAAGTTTCGAAATCAAACGATAAACCAAAGCATTACGACAACGTTATTTTTCTTACTACACATTAACCAGATTTTGCATTGCATTTTCGGTACAAAAATAAAGTTGTCGTTAACGTTTACGTTTATCATTTGATTTCGAAACCTCCCTAAAACGACGGACGCTTCACCGACCCCTGGAATCAGCTTTGGTTTTAACGCATTTGATTAGTTGAAGGGAATAAGAAGAATATACCGAAGAATATACCCAAACAAATTTTGGATCAAATTAAAGGTTACCTAATAGGCCTATCAAGGTTTGAAGATTTTTTTGTAAAAAGAAGTAAAAAAAAGCACAAATATGTATTTTAGATTAATTAACGGTATTTTGACTCGTGCTGCCACCTTACCTAGACCAAAGATCCCGGTTTTCAAACCAAACCTGATTCCAGGGGTTGGTGAAGCGTCCGCCATATTGTCAGAAAGCGAACGACCCCTGGGGACGAGGTTGATCCTGTTGGTGATGGTCGGCATTGCTGACTGATCACACACAATTAACAAGCAGTAACTTGATCTCTTCGAATCAAAGCCAGGAGCCTGCTTCATAAAGTGACTTTAAGCTTATGGTACCATTAACTTCAATGCATTTTCCATTTGGTTAAAGGTACCATTAGCTTAAAGTCACTTTATGAAACAGGCCACAGGACACTGACGCTTTCGATATGATAATGTCGCAGGAGCTAGATCCCAGTGGCAAAGCCAGGTCGCTGTGACCGTACAACTGCTATTCTGGTGCACCTGGTCGAATCATGCGTTCATCACACCTGGGGCCGAGAATCAACTCAATTATTCTGTCATTAATTGTCTAAAAAATTCAATTTCCTGAGAGAGCGACATCCTTTTCTCAAATCACGCTGCCGCATATTGAGGAAGTTGATACGCGCTCAAGCATCAAGTGTTGCCATTGGGTAAATGAACGACTAACAAAATGGGTGGAATTCACCAAGGCATTTTATCGTGCGTGCAATTAAAGACCGATTATCTTAAAAACGGAGGATAAACTACCGTTGTCCGCGGACGGATAAACTACCGTTTAAATTGCGATTCAGAACACTCGATCATCCCTGTTTTATCTGCACGCGGACAAACTGGTGTAATCGCTCAATAAACGCCTGTTATAAATCATTATTATGTCATCCGCGCAATGAAATCACGTAACTCGCATTAGGCGTAGGCTATAAATATAAGCCGATGGTCAAGTGGTCGCACTGCCAGCATGGGGAAAACGAAGAGGGCTGAAAATTTCACTGCGGAGCAGAAGATGGGCCTCATTGAGGTAATAAGATGGCGGGAAAAACAAACAAATCAAGCATTCGGTCCATCACTGACAGTGACTTTCTTCGAAATGGCGGAAGTATCCTAATGACCAATGCATTACGCGGCCTATCCACAATATGAAGATCAAAATGGTCAAAATTATTGCTACTCTTTCTTCCATCCATTATGCAGAAGCACATGACACCTGTTTTGGGCTCCATATTGTCCATATCGTGGAAAAACCGCTTTAATCGCGGAGATAAACATACCCTCACGACCGATTAAGTTTTCTTTTGTTCGTAAAAACGCTTGTTGTCCGCACACAAGATAAATCAATGTTTTGAGTTGCTGTTTAACTTCAAGTGTGCGATGATCGTGCGCTTTGGCACATTTGTACGCGTACAACACTTAAACGACAGATAAAATGCCTTGGTGAATTCCACCCAATATGATTGACTGAGGCAGATAAACAGTCTTTAATCAAGGAGGACAATTGGATGACTAGATATACAGCTGTAGCCACGCCATTGTAGTCCGAACTCCCTTTGTTTAATCATCTTGGGCAATTTCACGCAAGGTGTAAGTACAAAGGCCCGTTTCCACTATAGCGGATTCCGCGGCCGTTTGCCCCTAGTTTTCCGGATACGATACGACAACGCTGAAGTCCATTTGATAGATTTTTTGCGGACCTGAATCGGACCAATTCCGTGTGCCTATGAACCTTGCTTTAGGGTGTGTTTCAAAAAGTGTTCCATCCGACAGCAGAAAATTTTCACCATTCTTTTGTCTACTGGTGAAAGGCTGTTTCTTGAAACTCTACAATATTCATGTCAGATCTAGGTACATGTATCAGCTCTAAATTATGGCATTGAAACTGATTGATCTATTAACCCTTTAAAGTCTGACAGCAGAAAGTACTTTTGGTGTCGGACGGAACGATAGATTTTGCTGGTGAGCTCAATATTTTTTGATACCCTCCTTCAAATGAGTGTACACTGTACAACCCAGATGGAGAAACTAATAGTTACAAGAGGTCTATATTATCAAATACTACATTTGATTTTTGGAAAATCAATGGCACAAATCTTCGTGATCAAGGTAAATTTTGCCCCATTTTCTTGGGTGACCAATTTTTAAACACACACTGTATTGCATTTTTCATCAGGGCCGAAGCCAAACAATAGGGAGGTTGAGATCAGCAACTTATCAAGGATCCTTATAGGTAGGTATACGGTTAGAATTCTCTACGATCCGAGGGCAAATTTTGTGTACATTTTGATCCGTATACGAATAAGGATCCGTGATAAGTCGCTGTTCTCAACCTCCCTCAATTGGACTTTCCATCATGATGTTTCTGAGAGCAGTATGTAAATATAATTTGGTCAGCCTCCAGTCAAGTCTCTGTGAACATTTCTTTAAGTCTGTAATTTTACAGATCCACGTCCTGAGACTCTGCTGCAGGAATTTTCTGTATTCTTCTGTTATTTCTAATAGTGAGGGGAACACTCATAGATGGAGAATTTTCAAGACCGTACTAGCGTCCAATGGAAATACCTACATGTAGTATGTCACATTTTGTTGTTTTCGAAACAAATGGGTTTATGTGGAATGACAACTTGGAAGAGTTTTGTTGTGGACAACACTCCTAATTAAAAATACTAGCATATTGTACCCGTGAGCGGTAGTATGGAGGAGTGTCTGTGTTTGGGGGGGGGGGGGTAATTATTGGGGTTACACTTGACACGTGTTTGGCAGACTAAGTAGGCCTACGTTACGAAGTATGGCGAACACCTTGTGAACACCTTTATTTGCACCCTCATTGCCGCTAGGCGCTACGCACCATGGTCCATGCCGCATGTCCATAATGATATTTGATAGGCCTAAATATACATGATTTACATGCATTCCCATGGCAAATAAACGCTACCTCGTATACATGTAATACACGATGAAGAAAAGAGAAAGGTATAAGAAAAAAAACAAAATACTAATAAATGAAGGCGAAGAAAATTTACATGCCCCGCGTATCGAACCAGGGACCTTCTGCTCTGTGGGCAGGCTGCTTTGCCACTCGGCCATGGGGACTGTGCACCGTACTACGCGCTAATATGCATGAATGTATTGTTTGGATATGTCAGGCGGCGCTGGAAAATTTCCTGTGTTCAAATTTCGGCAAAAGAGGCGAATCGTTAACCTCCCCAACGTCAATATAGATAATTATCAAAATAACAGACACTTTTTGTATCAAAGTCTGAAGAAAACACTGCGGTTGTATATAAAGTACCGATACATTACGAACTATATCGCGCATGAATATTAATATGTGAACAGTCTCACTGGTCTTACCAACCTCGTCCCCAGGGGTATAGTTCGCTCAGACAACCTCGGAACATAAAGTTAGTGACGCGACCGCCATATTGTCAGAAAGCGAACGACCCCTGGGAACGAGGTTGTGGTCTTACTGGTATTTATCGTAGTTTCTCCCATTGCCGCTAGGCGCTACGCTGTCGGACGGATGTGGAACTCTCCTGTCTTTCGATTATGGAACAAAAAGGCGTTTTTTTACAGAAAACGGGGGAAAACATCGAAAAAGAATCCCACGTCGACTCATGGCACATTATTACACACAGCAGGGCAGCGGTCACGGGACATTTGAAAGCCGAACTTAGGAGGAGAACGATCACAAACATTAGGCCCCTACCTCCCGTACGTCAATTATAGTATAGATGTCACACAACAGGATTAAATGCAATTTGCCATGTTTTACCTCTGATTTCATGCTGAATTTGCAAAGGTAAAAATGTAGTAAGTCACAATTCTGATGACTTAGACGTAAAAACCGAGTAAGTGCACCACTGTCTTTCCGAGGCTTTCGCGAACATTTTGCAAACAAAAACTGTTTATTATGATGAAACAATACCTAGTAAGTACGAATTTGGCCTTAACTCATTTTTTCCAAAAATGTGACTTACTACATGTAGGTATTCCCATTGGACGCTAGCGTTACACCGGTACCTGCCGCTTGCTAAGCGGACGTGATAAGCACTACGCTATCAAACCACATGCCACCACATGCTGGTGCAAGTCAATTTCAGCCGGGGTTTGTGTGAGTGAATGAAAGTAACGAGGTAAAAACCCCCTGCCGTGGGCAGATGATGTGTGGCCGCTCAGTGCTGACTGTAACCGCGAGAGGTGGCCATGATGCCGTTCCCTACGGAGTACAACGAAATGCATCTGTCAGCGATAAGCGTGATTTACGTCGAAAACAGAAAAATAGGCCTACAGATCACTGATCCGTCAGGACACACTGGCACCACTCGGGCATAAAGTAACGTTTATGCACAACTGATGCGTATCAAGGGATGAGGAGGCACGGAAAAAATTTCTCACTGCAAAGGTATGGGGTAGATGGGAGCTGTCTGGATACAGCGGCTATGGCATTATATTCGTTTCTCTTGAGATTTTAAAAGGGAAAAGTTGCAGATGTTGGCCAGTCAGGCAAGTTGAATATAATGAAGAAAGAAATTTTGAAATCGGACGATTTTTCAAAAATTGTCAAATAAGTGATGTTATAAAATGTCATTTTTCTCTTGATTAATTAAAATTGATTTTTGGCAAAACACCATGATTCTATGCCCTACATGTTGCTACAGATTGGCTGTGCTGTAGCTCCAATGGTTTTTGAGACATTTAGGAAAATTTGCTGTCCTTTTACTTTCCTACATGTACAAAAGTGTACGTTCATTCAAGAATGAATTATATTTATTCATGAATGAAAAATATTCATTCATGAATGAAAAAAATATTTATCAAATATTTAGGCCTATAGTCTGTAAAATATATAAATTTATGTGTAATGTTATATTTATGTTTGATGTCACTTTTATTTCATTCGATGAAACTTCCGGTTTTATGCGATGAAACTTCCGGGCTTTTTAACGTGGCAGTTAAAGGTGAATTAAAGGTCTTAGATACCCCCTGTCAGTGTATTAGGTCATTGTAGGTCTGGGCCTAATTCGGCATGTTCGCAGCAGTGTACACGAACCTGTAGAAAGCTGATGCCTCCTAAAGTCTTTCTTAACTGGAACTCGAGATCGTTCCAGCGACTAGAGAATATGAAAATGATGTCTTTTTGCAACGTCTTTTTTGCGGATATAACCGCCCATATTTTTGTTGCGGCTATAGTCCCGGCGATAATAAATCGGCCAACAATCGAGATTGTACGCTATAAATGGAACAATAATATGCTATTAGTGAGTGAACGCTTTCTCGTGGTCGTCAACTCCAACATCAAGGGCAGAGATTACCAACACAACCAGCGGGAGACACTGGCTAAGTATCTTTGCCTTAATTGGCTAACCCCACCCAGGTGCCAAGGAAAACTACCTAAAAGCAGAGGATGGTGTATTTGTATGTTTGCGTTGTACGAGCCATCTTTGGCTTTCTTATTACGATAAAGCAGTTTAAGATCAAAAACAAGCAACGCAGAGCGTGGCATATTCCCCGACTGGTAGAAGCGGTGCATTTGGGGAAGCGGTGGTGCTGGTCATTAAAAGGAACCTTCCCAAACAGAGTCAAACAGTCCCAAAAAATTTCAGGTTGACCGCTCAAAACATTCTCAAGATAAATGACAGACACTGAATTCAAGATGGCCACCACAGCCTCCATCTTGGATGTTCTGTGGTTCTGGTCAGTTGAGAATACAGAGTAGGCCTATAGCCTCGACCGTGATTTGAACCCGTGGTCTCCAGGGCCGACCGCACAGAAAGTCCGATAGTGCTACCGGCGCCTATCGGCAGTTCGTTATAACGCATTTTCCCATTAACCAAACAGCCGATAGGCACCGAAAGTACTACCGGACTTTCTGTGCTGTCGGCGCTGGTCAGCTGTTCAAGCACTACGTCATCGCGCTCCCCTATACACAGTTTAGGTACCGACTGAAAAATAATTGCTGATAACCAGCCTGTACCGCCTAAAGTGGTGGAGTTTTTCCCCACGTCCGTCTATTCATAGACTAGAACTGCCAGTAATTATCACTGTCTCCTGTATGTGGTCCCGTCACGGTAAGGTTCGACGGATTTGCCTTCAGCCGAACAACCGCGGCGTTCTTACCAATCAAACTGGTTCCCTAGACGGAAGATAACGTTGGCAACCCATCCAAGCTTTGTCATATCTTACAGACACATTCACCATAAAAGAAAATAAGGGACAAAAACACGGACAAATTTCCTGTAGACCGTTCATTATTAAGATGGATGCTGGAAGCCTGAGGATAGATACAATGTAACATCATGGCATAAAGAACATTTGAAAACATCGAGAACTGTGTTTGTGTGAGATGGGAACGCCGTAACCGAAAAGAAATGTATCCTTTTTCTCCCGATAATAGCGAGGTTTCGCAAATCTGACGAAACACGGAGTACGAAATACGAAATTCAACTTCGTTTCCACACTGAAAAAAAATTCCCGCTCATGTTGAGTACTTTGCACTACTCATCAGTGATTTTGTCCGTGAGGTGAGTAGAAAGGTACTCATCGGGTACTCATCGGGCCAAGGAGCTGCATTTGGAGTTCCTTGCTACTCGCTATGAGTACCTTTCTACTCGCTATGAGTACCTTGCTTCTCAATATGAGTACCTTTCTACTCATCTCGGGGATAAAACGAGTACCCCGAAAGTACTCAGCATGATTAGGATTTTCAGTGCAGGACCAAACGTATTTCTGGAGATGGTTGGTACCACAAATGTCCCTGCTGCCAGTGCGTCTTTTAGCATATCATGTAACAGCGAGACAGTTATGGTGCATCTTGAATTTTTATATTTCCACTTCGTATAGTACGAAGTGGAAACGAAATATAAATTTCAAAGTTTAATATACACCGTAACTCAATCGGTCTATAACGTCATAGTTAAAAGACACTCTTGCAGCAGGCGATATAAAGTGGTACCAACCATCTCCTGAAATGCATTACGTCATGGAAATGAAGTCCAATTCCGTATTTCGTATTTCGTCAGATTTGCGAAACCTCACTATTGACGTTTACGTATCCCTAACCAATAGGTCTACACAGGGTGGCCCAGAAAAAAAGCACAACATACTTCCGCTACCCAGAGCCAAAAACTGCCGATAGCCACTGCTGGGTTATAGGCACAATGATCTGCAGGTTACATGGATCATACACTTGATGGTTGGCCTGTTGATCATCCGTGCAGTCGATTTCCGTGAAGGTATTATTGGTGAGCTGGGCCCCTTTTCATAAAACCTTGCTAGCTTAGTTTGTTGCTAGTTGTGTACATTGGCCTCTACACTTAAAACTGGGCATTTTAGCAAGTAACTAAGGCTGGCAAGGTTTTATGAATGTGGGCCCCCCTGACCTTTAGGCATTCTTACCACTAAAATAATCACACTTTCACTGAGCACTGAGCATTGTTCGATTCTTGTCATCAATTTTTTCCCTTTTCCTTTCAGGTAATCTATTGACTATATTTTTGCATTTAAATCATTTTGGGTCAAAGCGTGTCCCGAATCAAGAAATTTGAATTATTTCTGCCTCACCAGCTTCGATTTTTTGTACGATTTTTAAAAAACTTTCAATGTGACTGACTGTACATGTAAGTCCTTCAACAAACTAGTTCTGGGCCGACCGCACAGAAAGTCCGGTAGTACTTTCGGTGCCTATCGGCGGTTTACTTAATGGGAAAATGCGTTATAACTAACTGCCGATAGGCGCCGGTAGCACTGTCGGACTTTCTGTGCGGTCGGCCCTGGACTAAATATATGACTTTCTAAGATATAACCATTAAAGTTTTGTTTTTCTTTCCCGAAAAGTTGGCAGATTAAAAGTGACTTATTTTTTCGGCATAGCCCTTCATTCCGCGTATCATTTTGTGACTTGTCACGCAGAGAGACGTCTGCCTTGGAACGAGTCATTGGGGTCTGCCATATATTGCGTACAAAAAGATTGTTAAGTGATTCCGGAGCACCCGGCGTCACCTGCAATGAGATATTTCCTCATCTTTTCCAAATCATCTCTTATATTTTCCAAACCAGTCATATCTAATGGACCCCAGAAATATTTCCACCAAGGCATCCCAATAATGAATGTCTGTGTTTGTGTACTTCACCATGGGCGACCAAAAAATTTACGATCTGAAACGTGGATTTGATGAGTGAGTTGATCTCGCTTGCAAGACAATTCATCTTGAATTGAAGACATTTTTTAAACAAGAATTGTCAATGCTTCCCGAGTTGTTCGATATACAGTAGTGTGCAATATACATGTAGGTTGTCTTTTTTCCTATTGGAATATTGTTTGGCCATGTTGTATTGTTTTGTGGTCACATAAGCGTGGCCTTGTTCAAGTTTGACCTTAACCTTGACCTCTGGTCATCAAGGTCATTGCATAATCGAAATGGGCATCCTTAATAACCGAAGTGTGGGTGATATCATACCTTACCTCTACCATAGACAGAGGTATTTCAAATTATCAAGTCTGATATATCAAAATCTAATGATATCTCAATCACACGAACAATTCAGGCTGAAAATTTTAACATAGTACAGTCCTTGGATAAGCATGCACGCATGCACTAAGATTTGTTTCATGTTGCTCAGTTGACAGTATGACAATATATCTCAAAATACCAAATTTGAGACATGAATATCACTATGATCCCGACACGATATCCAACATAAAGCACAAAGAACGACACACAAAATGATATACAAGGAAACGTCGTCTCCAATTCTCGCAAATTTTCGCCCCCAACCGGGGTCTTCCTCAGGCACTTTCTAGTCGAAGTTCCAGAAAGTCGAATATCCAAAGTGGGATGACGTCACGAAAGCCCGTGGAGTCCAATTCCCTATTCAGTGTGTTGTTGGAAGGCATGCAGAAAGTCGAAGTTCCTTTTCTGGAACTTCGACTGGAAAGTGCCAGAGGAAGACCCTAGTTGGGGTCGAAAATTTGCGAGAATTGGAGACGACGTTTCCTTGTATATGATCCCGACACCATGCAATAAACTGGCAGGGTTGACGAACCTAGGGGTGGACATGTTTCCTGTGCTCTTTGTCGACTACCTATCCGACTACCTAATCTGACGAAACACGAAGTACGAAATGCGAAATTGTACTTCATTTCCATGACATAATGTATTTCAGGAGATGGTTGGTACCACAAATATCGCCTGCAGCAAGGGCGTCTTTTAGCGTATGACGTTAGACCGGCATAGATCGATAGCGTTACCGTGTATATATGTATGAAACTTTGAAATTTATCTTTCGTTTCCACTTCGTAGAGACGAAGTGGAAATTTAAAAATTCAAGATGCACCATCACTCTCTCGGTGTTACATGATATGCTAAAAGACATGGCAGCAGGGACATGGATTTGTGGTACCAACCGTCTCCTGAAGTACACTAGGTCCTGGAAATGAAGTCGAATTTCGTATTTCGTACTTTCTGTTTCGTCAGATTTGCAAAACCTCACTAATGGATACAGAGAGAAAAGTGTCGGTCTATACATTATAAAGGGAAACACTGACATATACGGAAAANAGAGAAAAGTGTCGGTCTATACATTATAAAGGGAAACACTGACATATACGGAAAAAGTGGCAGATGTCACACTTCGTTCGATTCCAGCCAGGGCCAAAAATCGGTTTAAGGGTTATGTAAAGTGACTCGAAATCTCGAATTTTTGACGCAAAAAATCTGACTAACTGCGCACTAAATGGAGAAAATAAGGTTCGGGGCACCTCCTTATGACCGCTCCTTAGGGCCCCCGAGCCTTGTTTTCCAAATTTAGTGTGCAGATTTTTTGCGTCAAAAATTCGAGACTTCGAGTCACTTTACATAAACCTTAATCATTTCTGGCTCTTCAGGGTCTGGTTCTACACTGTGTCAGGCATGTCAGGACTCCTCAAATAGGTAACGGGCACCACCACTTTCTCAACGTCCTCGATAAGATCCTAGACAGAACTTTGAGCGTGAATATTGGGAATTTGATGAGATTAACTTAATGATCTGCCGTCTCGCCACACGGATGTCACGATCCCGAGGGCCGGAAACTGATCTCAATTGGCACTAATTACTCGTCTGTGCTGCGTGATGTCACGTTAGAAGAAAATTTGATTTTTTACCAGGGCACCATTTTCTGCTCTCCGATGATGTAGTCCCGGGGATGTAGGACTCCTAAAGCACACCGGGCGTACCTTCCTTTCAAGAGGTCACACACCAATTTGCAGGGCCATCCCTCAAGCCACCCTCAGTTGCCATTGGTATACTGTCAGTCAAGATGTTAAAATACCATTTAGGCAGAGTTCACATTGGGGCCGTTTAGACGACGAGCAAAAATCACCTGCGATCCGATAGAATCCGAATGTGGTTCAAACTCTTGCGTCTAAACGCTACCCACATACTCCACGACAGCGTTGAAATTTTTTGACGTCATCGGACGAAAATTTTAACACTGCCATCGACGCTAGATCGCCATCTTGAAAACCTTGACGTCATCGTCGGCGGGCTGGTCTATCACGTGACACGAACTTCTTTTTCAAAATGGTATTATTTGCAGAAAACAGTATGTATCTTGTCGAAAATGAAACAGAATAACTTTATTGTTACTTTATATCCACTCCACTGATGTTTGTATCAATCTATACCTTTATACACCCATCTTCAACGATCTATATTGTAAGCGTAGAAAACGAGTGATGGGCTGACCGCTTAACAATGAGAAGAATTTCTACTGTTCGCTCCGCGCTCGCACTACTTTTCAAGATGGAAACCTAGCGTCGATACTAGTGGTGATATCACTGACGTCATTGCAGATATCGCCACCTAGCGTCAAGTTTGCGCTACCCAATGTGGTCGAATCCGGATTTAACGTGGACGACCGATTTTGCTGGTCACGAATCCGCATTCGACCGCATTGGGCAACATACGAACAGATTAAATTTGCTCGTTTAAACACAAATAAGACCCGATTCCGGGATTCATCCTCTCTGCGCGCATGCGCATTGATGTGGTTTTCTACCTCCACTGACCGCACTCGCTGAGGAGAGTTCCACGAGGCTAATTTGAAGTCGGAATGTGACCAGATTAACATGCGTGTGTAAACGCTACCCAAAAGCTTAGAACACATCCGTCCAGAATGTGGGTCGATCGGATTGACTCCGAATGTGGTTTTTTTGGCTTGTCGTCTAAACGGCCCTATAGAGGTATACGGTAGACGAACACGCTGGCGAACGATGGCCTAATTAAGTATTTCCGTAGGCACTTTGGGTTTCCTCCTTCAGTACATCAAATTTGTCGAAATATTCTGTAGAGCTAAAAATGCCGTATTTGTTGCCATAAAGGAATCAACCATAAATGGTTCAACTTACAAATTTAGCATTCTATAAATGTGGACAGCATCCCTCCAAACCTCAACCGATTTGCATTCTGACTTTTCCATATGATATGCAAGACCCTTCTGCATGTTTAGTGCAAATTTTGTTGAATTCGGACGAGTTGATCTTATGATACAAATGGACTGAATTAATGAGAACCCCGCGAACGATGAGCATGATGAGAGCGCAGGGTCATCTGTGTACATTTGAATAGGCTAACGTATTGCACGTGGAACACTAATTGTGCTGAAAATAGCTCTGTTATCCTCAGAAACGGAATTCAATGCATCAAGTTGACAGATTCACGTACCCCACTACCTTAAAAAAAGTTGAAGCTCCTGCCTATTAAAAATTTACGTAAAGCCAAAATTCAGGCAGTCAGAGACATCTGGTGGCAACACATGAAGTGTATCCCTCAGTTACTTCATCGTTTGCAGTTAAACCTTTCTGTTCGATTCCTTTATGTGGTTGCTCAGCTCTCAATCTCTAATAAGACAGTATGGATATTGCGTCAAATTCCAAATTCCCATACCACCAATAGAGAGCCATTCGTCATGTTATTATCTACCTTTTAAAAAGGACAGAATATTTTCCATATGGTTTATTTTCTCGCCGCAAATCGCAGATGATCAAATAATAAATAGTTACCCTATTCCATGCCAAAATAATCGATTCTAGTTTATACCAAACAACTTCATCAATCAAGGAGATTTTCCATTACGAAATTACGTCATAAACGTGGGCCTGGTTTTTTCTGATATGCTAACACCGACACCTTAATTTTCTCAGCCATGGGTAGTGTGATTAATCACCGGCAGCGCTGTATGAATGCATAGGGTAATCAAAGAACT
>NMRB01000011.1:446895-460145 GCA_002633025.1 Notospermus geniculatus | reverse complement strand
CATAATTATGTAATAGCTCATTAGAAAACCCCCTAAAAATCAACATTTTTATTATGGAATTTTTTTGTGACTTTTGTTACAGGGTTGATAGAGTGGAAGTTTCTAAGGATTTTGGGCTTTGTTTCATCAAAATATCTCGAGTGGTTGCTGAGATATTTGAGATTATCGAAATTTTGATAATTTGAGATTTTCGTGTTTTTCAGGAAATTTTGATGCCATCAGTTAAAGCTAACCTCAGAATATGGGTTTACAATAATTTTGGAACTTTTTGCGTTAACTGGGCCGAGATATTCATATTTGAAAATACCCCCTTAACTTAAGACATGCTTAACTTCTAACCAGTTTACGCTATAAGTTCCAAAACTTCATAATCCTATGTTTTTAGGTGAGCTCTGTCTACTAATATCAAAATTTTGTGAAAATTTGGAAATTCTCAAATTATCGAAATTTTGATAATCTCAAATATCTCAGCAACCACTCAAGATATTTTGACGAAACAAAGCCCAAAATCCTTAGAAACTTCCACTCTATCGACCCTGTAACAAAAGTCACAAAAAAATTCCATAATAAAAATGTTGATATTTAGGGGGTTTTCTAATGAGCTATTACATAATTATGATATTTCCAAATTTCCAAAATTTTGATGCAGAAATATGACCAAGGTTATATACTTTCATGTGGTACAAACCGTGTTAAAATTGGCCCAGTAGTATTTGAAATATTCAAGGTGGTAGGTGTAGATAAACTAATGTCAATGACTGTACATGTACATCCATACAAAGTTCAACACGATAATGCAAACCATTACCAAACCATTCTTCATCAAGCTTGTTAAACGCCAACGTTGTATACGAGTAAGTAAAGGGAAAGGCCCTAATTAATGGGATGTTGTCTATCAAGCACTTCCTTTAATCAAAAGTATTACATCTGCATACAACATCCAGGTTTTTAGAGGGACTTTTAAAGCACGTTGACTGCCGGCCACAATTATACTCGTAGTCGCTGATCTCCTCCCCATTGCCAGCTACGAGTATACTCGTAGTAGGGCTAATGCATTTTCTATTAATGTTGATAAGTTTGGCAATGACGAAGAGCCTTCCAATGATCATACTGGCAGTGGGGATTGACCAGATTGGAAACACGCTAGAGGGCTTACAGCTATGACTCTTAAGCCGCCCATACACGATCTATAATATTGCACAATATGGGACCAAAATAGGGGCATGTGCTTCTGGCATTGATGGGTGGAAGGAAGATTGGCAATAACATCACCCATTTTGGGCCTCATATTGTTCAATAATATTGAACGTGTATGGGCGGCTCCAGTTGGCAATATGAAATAGCTTAAAATGGGCCTGGTGGTCATGGCAATGGCGGATAAAATGATATTTTAGCCATGGCAGTCAAAGTGTTAAATTACAGAGCCTCTTAAAATCCATTGTGACTGGCGTTAAACTGATTCATTTCCACTGGAAAACTGGACAGATTCCTCCACTAAAAAGAGATTGATTTCAATCCGTGCTGCAACTAGCAACGGTGATTTGCAAAAGTTTTGTAACCATCATTCACAATACGATACGAGATGGATTCTTAGTGATTTATGCGACGGCTTCAATTCCACCCAGAAATAATATAAATCATCGTTAATAATAACACAAATCCACTATAAAATTGAAAACTTTCGGACAAGATTTGTTTGCGATACAGGCCCCCAGGGGATTGGGAGACCTAATAATTCGCGTTGGATTGTTGGAAATATAGCCTTCTTGCACATCGCTGGACAGAAAGTGTGAACAAGAGGTCCATGGGCCTGGCGCTCAGCTGATAGTAGGCCTTGGTTTGATATAAGGGGTGCCACAGTGCAGAGGAAGGGTAGTGGGCGATGTCGAATTTTATGCCAAAAATGCATGGTTGGATGGGAACATGGTATTTCTATAGTCCTTTCCAGATACCTAAGGCAAATGGTACTAGGTTGAACTCTGCAATGTTACACGACCCTGTTCACTATTTTGACGAGCTATTGCAAAACTGCAAGCTGAGTTTATTATTAATGCATGTCACCTTGCCTATTGGCTGTGTTTGTGGTCAAGCTGTTGGCAATAGACTAACCAAAACTGACAAGGTTAGCCAAGTGTGATTTGCCTTTGGTATCTGGAAAGGACTATATATACTTGTACTTATGATTTGGCTAAAAATTTCGTTTCTCACATTTTACAACATTTGTAACGGATGGTGACCTAAACTTGATTTTAATTCACAGATCGCCTATTTAGAGTCGTATGTCAGTCAGTTGGTTACCGCAGTGCAAAGGGTGGTGGGGTAACAACCGCAAGGTCGGAGGTTCGAATCCCGTGTGGTCTACACTCCTTGCGCAGTGTCTTCTCACTCAATACCTGTCGTTCATAGACACTGCTTACAATGGCCAGATCCCTGCCGATTTACCACTAGAGGGCGTTTAGCGTAACTAACGGAATACATGAAACATTTTCTGATTGGTTCACTGTCAGCGTCCATGACAACCGTGGCAGACTGGTCACTCATCGTAAAGCATTTTATATGGGACTGTTGCATTACGACGCAGCACGACTAGTCTACAACAGCAATGGATGCCCCTCCCCCCGTGTCCAGCATGCAGTGCCACTTTGCACTTTTCAGTGTTTAGTTCGTGCCTTTATTGTTTTGAAACATCGCTAAAGAAGTGGATAAACGGCTCTCTATATGAGATTATTATGTTTGTATATTGATTGATCTTGTAAACAGGCCGAAGCACCGAGCAACGCCGGCGCTGTTTGGCCGCTGACTAGCGCTGCCACCATGCGGTAAATCGGCGGGGATCTGGCCATTGTAAGCAGTGTCTGTGAACGACAGGTATGAGTGAGAAGACACTGCGCGAGGAGTGTAGTGTGGTCCCGATCTTGATTTTTCATTTTTTTCTTTTTTCTTTTTTTTTCTTTTTCTCAGAAAACCTTTGCGTTTTTTTTTTAAATTTCTACATGGAACAACTGGTTAATTAAGTAATCGCTTCTTAGTGGTGATACTTATGGTGATAGTGATAAAAATCGGCTACAGAATGCATCCGCCATGACACTTTACTCGTGTCTAACACGACGGCGTTCTTTTATTGGCCTCCAATGCGCATGTCTGAAAAAGCGCTAGTGCCTGGCCGGTGGAAGTAATCGAACACGCTAAAGTCTCGGATAGGTATACAAGGTCACGTGGTATATCGATATTACCGTTACCAGTAACATTCTGTCTGTGAGTAATTCGTCGATCGAAAATCGGATTTCACTGAAGGGAAGGTCTCGTCAATAGTTCGTGATCTCCAATACCAACAGATGGTTGATCTATTCAAGGTGAGAGGGGATCCAGTTTCTTTGACACATTATCACAGGTTTGCATCATTTATCGGAACAGGACACCACGTGATCACTCCAGATAAGCTCAACCCAGAATGTGGTGCCTCGAAACGGCGACGAGGTCCCTTCGAGGTTAAGACCAACGAGGTAGATAAGTCGTTGATGGATCTGTTTGAGAACGATAAACAATTCGCGGGGGGTACCCGGGGCAAGAGTCTTCGCTTACCAATGACTTGAGTTTTCGAATGCTGCCGTGCATGGTGGCCGGGTAAGACATTCTATAGACATTTCCAACAAAGACACAGAAAAAAAATCAACTCGAGTGGAGACTCAAAGTCTCACTTTAAAGACAAAATGGTTCGAAATACTTTTTGACTCAAAATGAAAGAAAATATTTCGGCCCGAGACAATGACACCTCGTTCCGAGAGAAAATATTTCGGGTTGAGATACTGACAGTCTCGATCTGAGAGAAAATATTTTAGGCCGAGATGTCATTGTCTCGCCGAAATATTTTCTGTTTCATTTTGAGTCAAAAAGTGTTTCGAACCATTTTGTCCCTAAAGTGACACTCTGAGTCTCCACTCGAGTTGATTTTTTTTCTGTGGACGGCGGTCTTACAGTTCTCACCATTACGACATCAAAAGCTTTAAAGGAGCACGGTATTGCCACTTTTTCTAGACAGCTGGCGCCACCGCGCCACTCTCCAACCCAGGGACAAACTACGTTGTCGGCGAATTGATCCGATTGACTACGTACATCTTGTAATGCATTTTTGTAGTTCTTCTTACTGCCGCTAGGTGGCTCCCTCTACATCGGCAGTCAAATAACGCATTTGAGATCTAATACCGTGCTCCTTTGATACCATTAGATGGCCGCTGGCACGGTAAGTTGTAGCTGATCAAGAGGGCCATGGGAACAAAGCTATTGGGCCGTATGCACCAAACGAAGGTTATATTGAACTCAGGTTGAGCCACAACTTTTCCTTTGTCACATCATGCCCTGGCAAACCTGAACAAATGGCGAAATGGTAAAGGAGCGAGATGGCATTGGGTGAATTGGCAAAAGGGCCAAATGGTAGGTGGGCGAAAAAATGATTGGGCGAGGCGGCAATGGGGCAAAATGGTAAAGGGTAAAATGGGTAGATGGTGAGATAGCAGAGGGCGAAACGGGGGGAAATTGGGCGAAAAATGGGATTGGGCGAACTGGGAAGTCACCGACAGAGATTGCAAGTAAAAAGCACAGTAGATCAGCATTTTGGCCCAAACTGCACAAAGGTCTAACAGACAATTTAAACCCATATATTTTTTTGAAATATTGAAGCATGAGTGGTGTATTGGAGGACATTTTGGTGAATATTCGTAAGATTTAAAGAATTCGAGAGCTCATTTCAAGAATCTACAGTCGGGCGACATGGATACATGTCGGCCTACAATGTATATGCTTTTTGTTGACGTTAGTATTTTGGGCGAAATACATTAGTGAGCTTCTGCAAGCGCCCGGTTAGGCTCTACGACGACGTTTATCTATTGTGTGAGTGCACCCAAACAATAGATAAACGTAGTCGTATGGCCTAACCGGGTGCTTGCAGAAGCTCTCTATTTTCAAGGACTAGAACGCTTTTAGAAAATATCACTTACACCATGACTACTTACATGTACAACAAATAAGTCATTTAAGATTTTCTAACATTTTTTGACAAAGCAAGGACCGGGTGCATAGACAAGGCTTCAATCTTACTACTTACGAAAATTTGCCAAAAATACGACAGTTTGTCGAAAATACGCCAACTTTTAACTTTACTTTTAATTTCCCTTTGAATATTACAACCTGGAATAAACACAGGCAAAAATGACCCCTACCTTAAATCATAAACTGCTCCGCTCCAAGCTGGTGATGCCCAAAAACAAGCTAGTGATAATCCAAAAAGCCTGAAAGTGCACTTACAGGAACAAGTGTCACAACTCCGACATTGATTGTAACGAATTACCTCGTCTCGCCGACACGTGTGCTTTATACAGCCGAGCTACACCAAGTGGTAACTCCACGAATCAAAGACCCAGGCAACTTTGAATAGTCTATTGTGCATCCCTAAGGCTTCCTTTACATTGAAGTATACGGTATACGAAAACGCCGGTTAACAACGGCTTCACGGTGGTGAATCCTCGGAATGCCTTTGTTAACCGGTGTTTTCGTATACCGTATACTCCTATGTAACGGAAGCCTTAGGAATCGTAATAGTCAATCTTGACACTGTGCGAAGGAAATGAAAAGGGCCTCGGACTTGTGGTGCGAAATGAAAGCTATTGTAAGTTGTCATACTCTTTCACAAAGAATTGACAAAACTCAGCCTAGAACTAGAGTTGAAATTGACTTTGCAGTCAATTTAAAGACCGCCACTTTCACTGCATATGTGGCGGGTAGGCGTAACATGCCTAAGTGTTTCTGTGATGTGAACTGGTTGCAGTGGGACATTGATGGGAACCTTTAACAGCTATACCAAACAGGGTGTCTATAAACCGAAGACTGAAGATGGAAGACCATGAACTATAAAACGAAGATCTCCACTACTATAAAATGAGGACCCAACTATAAAACGAAGATCCCCACTAGCATAAAACAAAGACCCAACTATAAAACGAAGATCCCACGTCTATAAAACGAAGACCCAACTATAAAACGAAGACCCCACAGTAACCAGTGAATAACCACAATGAAGGGTCCAAAATGCAAGAGTTACCCTCAGGGAAAAGGGTCCAAACGGTTATTTTTGGTCGGATTTAAGCGGGGTTGCTTTTAATCAACAGATCTCAGAAAATGCTAATACGAATCTGCTGTCAGATCTGGGCCATCTCTTAACCTTTTCATAGGGAAGGTGTCTGAAATTGAGGAAATTGACCTCTATAATAATGTCATTGGGACTTCTAAGTTCTGATTGGCCGATTAAATCACCACAGCATTGCTTCCCAATCCTGCGTTGCACCTAACCGCGTTAAGGAAGACTGACGACTCGGTAAACTACCGCTATCAACCTATGCTACGTGCATTGTATTGTAATCATACATTCTCCAACACTGGGGCGAAACAGTATTGGAGAATGGTACTGGTGGCGCCGGCTGTCGACAGAAAGTGGCAATACCGTGGTCCTTTAAGTTAGTCTATCAACAAACGCACGTGGCTTCCTTCCAATGATAAGACTAATTTACAACCTCCTGCCCAAAAACCTGAAATCATCCCAAACGTCTCACTTCCCATGGTTCACAAAGGTTTACCAACACGTTGTGCTTTATTTTGATGATCTCCACATCGAAGCTTCAGCGACGAAGCGGCCGTATTGTTGTGGAACGGACACTAGCGCCGCAGGACTGGAGCGGCAAATGCTGGAACCAACATAGGCCCAATCCGCATGCTCCGTTCTCTCCAAGTGCATGAAACGCCGTACATCAGACTGCTTCTAACGCGGTCACACGGGGAATCCCCTTGGGGAATCCCCTAGGCTTGCACTGTTAGTTTTAACATCAAAATTCATCGAAATTCATACTTCATCGTTTTTGGATGCAGCCAGGAAATGAAAGGGACCTGTCATATACACATATCAACAAACCCTGAAAGTTTCGTGGTGAGGCATGACTTACTTTTTGAGTTATTGCCCTGAAACCACCAGATTGGATGGAGAGAGATCCAGAGAGAGATTCAGAGATCCAGAGAATTCTAGTAAAACCAAGGAAGACCGCCACACCATTGGTGTGTGGCGGTCTTAATGAAGGGCTTAAATGGGTGTTCATCAGGCCCATATTACACAGAAGTATACGGTATACGAAAATGCCCGGTAACAAAGGTTTCACAAAGGATTCGCGACCGTGAAGTCATTGTTAACCGGCGTTTTCGTTTACCGCATACATGTACTTCTATGTAATCGGGGCCTAAGGCTGCAATCACCTAGAACTACACGCTGCACGTACACGCCTGTTAACAAAGGCTTCACAAAGGGTTCGCGACCGCGAAGCCTTTGTTACATGTAACAGGCGTGTACGTGTACCGTGTAGTTCTATGTGACTGCAGCCTAAAGTCGGTGACAGACTGGCGCGTACGCCGCGCGTCCTGCAGGCATTCCGCCAATCAGATTCTTCGGTAGGTGTTTCGGGCCGTGTTACCGCCTGCCTGATTGGTTGAACGCTTTCAGACGCGTTGCTTACGCGCCAGTCTGTCACCGCCTTTATGCGTTTCAGCCAGGCAATCGGTGGCCTATGACCAATATCATTCTTAATGTGTCTCATTTATAATTTTTAGTAGTAGAAAAATCCTACGTGGACAGGGAGGGCGGGCGGGCGGACGAACGGACAGATGGATGGATGGAGCGTGCAGGTTGGTATCAGGTACTACATGTACATGTAGTTTAGCTGAAAGGGTAAATGTCGTCCTGGGTATACTAGTATACAAAGATTACCCAGGATCTCAATCTTCACTAAAACAATACCCTGGGTGTACTTTCGGTAGGCGAACATCACCCAGCATTGTAGTATGACACCTGGATTCCAGGTTGTCTCGCCCGTCGTGACGTCTCCGCCTGACGAATGTCATGAACAGCTACATGTACTTCAACAAGTACTGCGGCGCGATACCGCGAGATTCCACGGGATTTTTAAATAGGACTCGTTCCTAGGCACAGATTGCGGAAGCTGGGTGATGTTCGGCTACCGAAACTACACCCAGGGTATTGTTTTAGTGAAGATTGCGATCCTGGGTAATCTTTGTATATACCCAGGACGACATTTACCCTTTCAGCTGTAGTTTAGTGAACTTGCTTTTATTTCAAAAACCAATCGGCCGAGATATCATCAAACTACATGTAGTAACAACTATCGACTCCAAACACAAGAGTGGCCGGGTAGGCCCGCAGGTTAGACCTGTGCAAATCAGTGACAATTATTTACAACATTTATTTAAGTTCCAATATTCTTCTTTTTCCTATAGTTCTGAGTAAATAATTCAAGTTAAGAGAACCCTTGGAAGTATGCTGTATTTGTATCTAAAACTAAAATCACCATCATCAAACATACATCCCAACAAACACACGCCCCCAAACCGATTTTAGTATGTATAGACACATCTAGGTTTGTTGAAACACGTGGCACTTTGGATATTTTCATCGAAGCATCTGTTATCTTTATTTAAACAAGCAAATTTTTCATCAATATTTGAGGAGGTGTTTCAGATTCCAGCCAGTCAGTACTGGGAGAGCAGCCACACGGCCAACAACCTGTTTGACTTTGCTTGGAAGCTCAGGGCTCGGATAAATAAGATACGTATGTATTGAAACCGTTGTGATTACCCCTGAGGTTACGGTTACACCAAGCGCGATTTCGCAGACGCTGAGCGAAGCATGCCAAAAAAAGATTTTTCTTGACGCAGTGTCCTACTCTATTCCAAGTCCTTGGTAAAGATTAGTGAGGTTTCGCAAGCGCCCGATTATGCCCTGCGACGACGTTTATTTATTGTGTGGGTATACCCAAACAAGAAATAAACGTTGTCGTATGGCTCACTAAAGGCCTATATCCACTACAGCGGTTTCCGCAGCGGTTCACAGGCATTGGGCCAATCAACAGGCTATGTATTGTTAAACCATCGAAGAATTATCCAAACCCCTGTGAAAAACGCACCGCTCGCCGCAAAATTGCTTTAAAGGCCTGTATCCACTACAACGGTTTCCGGTGTGGTTTGCGGCGCGGGAGCGATTTTCACAGGCATTGGGATAATTAACACGCCATGTATTGTTAAACCATCGAAGGATTATCCAAAACCCTGTGACAAAAATCCCGGCGCGGCAAACCGCAGCGGTAACCCGGACTAGTGGATACAGGCCTTAAGCCCTGTATCCACGCCGGGATTTTTTCACAGGGTTTTGGATAATCCTTCGATGGTTTAACAATACATGGCGTGTTATATTAATTATCCCAATGCCTGTGAAAATCGCTGTGGAAAAGCAGCTTTAAGGCCCGTTTCCACATGAGCGTTTCACGCTGCGTGATGCGTCAAATCTTTTGTTATTTTCCGCCGCTCTGCTTCCAAACAATGGGCGAAGCGTTCAAAACGCGGCGTAAAACGCTCATGTGGAAACGGGCCTTTAAGGCCCGTTTCCACTTAGGCTGCGTTTAGCTGACACGCGGAATGCGGTATAGGGACGCGGAAACCCTGGCGGAAAGATATGTTGTATGGGAAAATGCATTGCATTTTCCGCTTCCGCGTTCCGCAATCCGCATTCCGCGTGTCAGCTAAGGGCCAATTCATACTTGCTCGCGGACCGTCAAGCGCATGAAACTGATCGCAGGTTTCCAAGGCATGAATGTGCACACACATTGAAATTGATCATAGTCGGCGTAAAATGCGGACGGAGAATGAACCACACCTAAGGCTGCTTTTCCACGAGACGTTTGCGGGCGCGGAATAGGAGGCGGGCGCGGATGCGGGTGAAACAGCTAAAGGGAAATGCGTTGGATCGATCTTTTCTACCCGCGTCCGCCTCCTATTCCGCGCCCGCAAACGTCTCGTGGAAAAGCAGCCTTAGCTGTTTCACCCGCACCCGCGCCCGCCTCCTATTCCGCGCCCGCAAACGTTTCGTGGAAAAGCAGCCTTAATGCAGCTTCAAGCGGATTCCGCGGCGGTTTCCGGCGAGCGGTGCGGTTTTCACAGGGCTTTGGATAATCCTTCGATGGCTTAACAATACAATGGCCTATTGATTATCCCAATGCCTGTGAAAACCGCTCCGCTCGCCGCAAGACGCGGCAGAATCCGCTATAGCGGAAACGGAGACGCAGACGAGTATTGACTGCCTACATGTACATTATTTTATGCCAGTTTTTCAGATCTGGGAACTCCATTTTAGACCACTTACAGACTACTCCGAGATGCGACTTGCGAAGTTCTTTTTACTCTGTCTGTTAGAGCTATTTGCAAGAATTCGTAAGTAATCTGTTAGTATTATTATTTTTTAATCTCAGTACGAAATCAACTCCAGAATATCTTACATGTACATGTACTTAGCAGTTAAGGTCTCGGGCCACTTGTGCGTTTTGCGCTGCGTGATGCGTCAAATGTTTTGTTATTTTCCGCCGTTCTGCTTCCTAACAAAAGATTTGACGCATCACGCAGCGCAAAACGCACAAGTGGCCCGAGACCTTAATGCCAGCTGCACACTACACGCCAACTCGTCCGTCAAGTGGCGCTGATTGACGCCTGAAGGTCTCGGGCCACTTGTGCGTTTTGCGCTGCGTGGTGCGTCAAATCTTTTGTTATTTTCCGCCGTTCTGCTTCCTAACAAAAGATTTGACGCATCACGCAGCGCAAAACGCACAAGTGGCCCGAGACCTTGAGTTTGGAGTGCAGTCTGCGATGTCCGGCGTGTAATGTGCTACCCCTCGGCGCCAATGTGCATCAGAAAGCATTATTTAACGCCAAATCAAACTAGTTTAATCCTTGTAGGGCCGATTTACTAGACGTTGGCTAAGCTAACCGTTGGTTACACCAAAAATAGATAGGTGTGCGAAAAGTGAACAATTAAATTTTCATCAAAAAGCCCTGTTTGGATGGATAGTAAGCGCTTATACAGAGCTAAGAAAATGGGGTTCGGGGTGAAAAAATTAGTTGTACATTTTTCGCACGCCTATCTATTTTTGGTGGAACCAATGGTTAGCTTAACCAAGGTCTATTAACTCGGTCCGTATTGGCGTTTGATGGAGTTGAGCCTGCGGCGCTTTTTGACTCTTGCCTCCATGCCATAGCACACTGACAATGTTTTCTATCTGGCGTCAGAAAATAGTTTGTTAAACGCCTGAGCTGGCGCATAGTGTGCTACTCGCTTCCTTGGGAGGGGGAAGGGGAGGGGGAATATACAAAACTATAGTCATCTGGAGCTCGATGGGCGTGTGTCAGTCAAACCCCTAGTAACCGGACAAAAATGAACTAATATGGTTTACTCTAAACCGGGTCCTACTAAATAGCGTCAGCAACACATTTTAGCGTCAGCAAGTTGGCGTCAACAAGGTTTTATATGTTCAGGAAGGCTTTTTGGCCACTGAAATAGGCCTAGACTAAAGTTTAAGCGATCATCCAGCAGTAAAATAATGATTTAGAAAGGAAATTTAAACCATTTCTTCAAAATATTTCCGAGCGAAACAGTGGCGTCATACGGGACTGTAGCGGCAAATGTGGGAACTAGAATTAGTCTGAAGTAAGGTTTCGTCAGCAATTAAATTTGACCCGAAAAAGCCAAAATAATCCTCAATTTCATTATTTTAAAACCTTGCTGACGCCAACTTTAATGTTGCTGACGCTTGTTGACGCTAAAATTTGTTGCTGGCGCTATTTAGTAGGACCGACTCTGGGTTCTAAACGGTCCAACACACATTGTTTTCTAACCAGCTGAACCTTGGTTCGAAATACATGTAGAACATGCAACTAGGCGTTGATTCGAATTTGAACACAGGCATATAGGCTGGAAGTGTCCTGTCAATAAAACACATTTCAATAGCCAGACTTCACCAACAATACCAAGGTCTGCCTGACAACCAAAGGGTCCTCCCATCGAGCTCCATGATTTAAACGTACTTTAGTTTAAGCTAGGAAATCACCATTGATTTTCAATCTGATTTTGCGTTGCGACTTGCTTTGCATCTGGGTTGCGTTGCAACTGTGCATTCGAACGCAGTGGTGGACTCGATAAGCCTCGCTTATGTCGCCCTTACATACAGTCAGAACTAGTTGGCAACTGATAATCGGCGCGTAGTTGGAACTAATTAGTCACAACTACTAGGTGACATAAGCTCTCGGGCATCAGCGAGTAACTAGTTGCCAACTATAGTTGCCAACTAAAAATATCCAGATCCTGAAAGTCGCACAAGTTCAACTTACTTAAAATCAAAAGAAATCTGTGTCGACATAAGCACTCAAAAGACGGCGATAAACTAGTTCCAGGTAGTTGCGACCGATCGGTATTTTTCTAGTCGGTGGTGACATAAGTTACCAGTTGCAACTTGTTGACGCTATTTCTATCACAGCGTAGGGCGACATAAGCGAGGCTATAGACGTGATTTCCACCAATGGTGAATATGTGGTCAATTTCAGTCGGCAATCGGTCGGCGACCGGTATCAGTTCATTGCGATCGTATTCAATCGCAGGTAGCAGGTTGCAAAGCAAGTCGCAACGCAGAAAATCAGCAGTGGAAGAAGAGTATTTTTAATATTACGCTGTCACACCAGTAAAACTGCATGTTTCTATTTCGACTTCAGAATGCATAACTTTAGATGTGTACCAACACCCCTCAAAACGCATCATTGATGGTCAAATAGCAAGGAAGGGGCAGTTTCCATACCAGATTGCGCTTGTGAGCGGAATAGGTCATGTCCGTCTTCACCTGTGTGGAGGTGCTATCCTGGATGACGAGACCATATTAACAGCTGCACACTGCTTTAAATGGTAGGCCCATGTATCCCAAAAAGAACGAAAGCCTAGCGCACATTTGCGACAAAACTCAATGCGTAAAGCCTCGCTTATGTCGCCCTACGCTGTGATAGAAATAACGTCAACTAGTTGCAACTGATAACTTATGTCGCCGCCGACCAGAAAAATACCGATCGGTCGCAACTACCTGGAACTAGTTTATCGCCGTCTTTTGAGTGCTCATGTCAACACAGATTTCTTTTGATTTTAAGTAAGTTGAACATGTGCGACTTTCAGGATCTGGATATTTTTAGTTTGCAACTAGTTGGCAACCAGTTACTCGCTGACGCCCGAGAGATATATGTCACCTTGTAGTTGTGACTGATTAGTTCCAACTACGCGCCGATTATCAGTTGCCAACTAGTTCTGACTGTACGTAAGGGCGACATAAGCGAGGCTT
>NMRB01000011.1:427221-446163 GCA_002633025.1 Notospermus geniculatus | reverse complement strand
GTTTCACAAATCACCGTTTGTGCTGACGGCCGAAATGGCGGCCATTTTGAAATGACGCAATGCATCGCGCACGTGTAAACTGCACTGAACAGCATCGCGAAATGAAATGGGTTTTGAGAAAGAGATCCGTTATGCAGGCCTTACGCAAAAAATGAAGATAGCAGAAAGATACCGGCAAAAAAGACAAGTTTATTGATGTATGGTATGTTGAATTTGGCCCAGCCGTTTAGGAGATATCGGCCGAAAACCTCGCGCCAAGGGGATTTGGAATGAAGAGTAAGTAGTTTTAGGAACATGGGCCCTGGTTACGACCCGTATAGCGCTAGTCACGCTGTGCACTATTCGTGTATGTGCGGCTGAGGCCTGCCTACACCATCAACATTTCAAAAACATTTCAAAAACATCCAGCTGCAACATTTCCTCAACACCGTTGTTTTCTTGTTTGTTGCACAGTGTGGACTGGACCTGAACAAAACAATTTGAAAACATGTTCTGATAATGTTGCAGAGTGTAGACCAACCCCGAACAAGCAGCAAAATATTTCCAAAACAGTTTTCAAAATGTTTTGTCGCAGAAATGTTTTGAAAATGTTGATGGTGTAGACAGCCCTAAATTTAAAACTTTTTGAAAACTGTTTTGGAAATGTTGTGGCTTGTTTCGGGTTGGTCTACACTCTGAAACATTACAAAACATGTTTTCAAATTGTTTTTCAAAAATTGCAGGACTGGTCCAGTCCACACTGTGCAACAAACCGAAAACAACGCAGTTTTGGAAATGTTGCAGCTGGATGTTTTTGAAATGTTTTGGAAATGTTGATGGTGTAGACTGCAAGGCCCATATTCATAAAACTACTTAAGTCTAAGTATGACACTTAATCCTTTGTTCAACACAACAGATAAGTGTCACACTTTGACTTAAAGCTGACGTGACCGAATAAAAAGCCCCGATGCGACGAGCAAGAGAATTGCAAACGCCCTGCAGACACCTCAAACGAAGACTCAGAACATGACATACATACTCCACGACGCCAGGAGGGCGCCACCTTATTTGTCTTCGAGCTTTAGAGGTGTCAACATCCTCTGCTAAGCTCCTGCTGAACATTTTTCTGAAAGAAAAGATTTTGACCCAGCTGGGAATCGAACCCGCGCCCTATCATCTTTGTTCCACCGTCTTCCCCCGACGTTCGACCACCGAACTTGTTGGAAGACGTCTCACATTTTCTCTTATTCGTAGTACAGTGTATTATTACGTAAGTCGAAGGTCTACGTCTATGACAAACACAAATCATGCCTCTGTCAGCTGGCTCGTTGGCCGAGTGGATAGAGTGGTGGATTACAAATCAGAAGATCGACGGCTCGAATCCCGTCTATAATGAATACAATTTTATTTTTTTGAGTAGTGTAAGTGGCATGCGGAGATGTTGACAGCTCTGTTGCCTGAAGACAAATAAGGTGGCGCCCTCCTGGCGTCGTGGGGTATATCATGTTCTCAGCCTTCGTTTGAGGTGTCTGCAGGGCGTTTGCAGTTCTCTTGCTCGTCGCATGGGGGCTTTTTGTTCGGTCACGTCAGCTTTAAGTGTGTTGATGAATATGGGCTGCTCGTCGTCTTATCTATATGAGTGATATCATAAAGGAATCAACCATAAAGGTTCAACTGACAAATTTAGCATTTTATAAATGTGGACAATATCCCTTTAAAACCCAACAGATTTACATTCTGACGTTTCCATGTGATAGGCAAGACCCTTCTGCACATTCACTGCAAATTTTGTTGAATTCCGACTAGTTGATCTTATGATATGAAAGGTCTGAATTAATGAGAACCCCACGAACGATGTGTGTTCAGGGTCATCGGTGTACATTTGAATAGGCTGACGTACATTTGTACATGGAACACTAATTGTGCTGAAAATAGCTCAGTTATCGTCAGAAATGGAATTCAAAGCATCATGTTGGCAGATTCATGTACCTCTTCACCACAAAAAAGTTGAAGCTCGTGCCTATTACGTAAAGCCAAAATTCAGGCAGTGAGAGACATCTGGTGGCAACACAGGAAGTGTATCCCTCAGTAAGCTCATCGTTCGCAGTTAAACCTTTATGGTTGATTCCTTTATGGTGATATTCGATGCATTTTAACTGGTAGTGCTGAACGGTGCATTTTGTTCCTACCATAGGGGAACAGATCGAACACGTGCGTATAAAATCGCCATCGGACAGGTCACCGTATCGGGACGAGAGGAAGAAAACTACTACAAGGTGAAGTCCATAATCCCCCATTCTAACTATCGGAAGGTGACAGGAAAAATTATGCGTAAGTTGTTGCCGTCTTTATCAGGCAGTAAAGTACAGTGTATGATTCTCCCTAACTTCAACATGGGCAAAGTGCCACAAGAGACACCACAATTGAATACAATGATTAAACCACAAACCACAGTATTTATCATTTATTATTAAGGCGCCAGCGTGCCAACAGCACATTACGGCTGCCTAAGTATTTACCAGTTGACTGAGCAAAACCTTGGATTTGCTATAGCCTCACAAAGCAAATCATACCCTAACACCGTTAGATAACTGCGACATGGATTACAATTTACCACTGACCTTTGCACATTTCCAAGCTTGGCACTTTGCCCATGTTGAAGTTACGGTGAATCATACTTTAGCATGACAGGTCAGCTTCGTGGAAGACCAGCATGGTCCAAGTCAGTGGGGTGATCTCACTGATTTGATCTCACGGACTCGAATTTAGGAATGTAGCAAGTCAGTGAGATGATCGCACAGACATGGATTTGCGTGTGCAGTCAGCTACAGAGGCTCCGAGGGAAATGAATAAACGCGATAATCAATGTGAAAGTGAAGCAGTTTCAAACCAAGTTTGGAACACCGAGCCTTAACGTTACATCATCATAATCATCATTTCGGAGTCGTATTCCTTCTGCAACTTTTCCGTTATGTTATTAATAAAGGACCGAGGGGAGGGTTAGTGCTGAGCCGCGAAAATATGCAGGTACTAGTGAAGTTTCGCAAATCTGACGAAACACGAAGTACGAAAGACGAAATTGGACTTCATTTCCATGGCGTAATGTATTTCAGGAGATGGTTGGTACATGTGCCACAAATATCGCCTGCTGCAAGAGCGTCTTTTAGCGTATGACGTTAGATACGAAGATACGAAGTGGAAATTTATAAATTCAAGATGCACCATAACTCTTTCGGTCTTACATGACATGTCAAAAGACGCACTGGCAGCAGGGACATTTGTAGTACCAACCATCTTCAGAAATAATGGGCCGATTTCACAAAGGGCGTTTAAGACTTAGACGCGTGTAACTTCGTCAAATGCATGGTGGAAGTGCGTACATTTAGTGAAGTTACACGCGTCTAAGTCTTAAACACCCTTTGTGAAATCGGCCCAATGTATATTAGGTCCTGGAAATGAAGTTGAATTTCGTATTTCGTAGGCCTACTTCGTTTTTCGTCAGATTTGCGAAACCTCCCTAATTATCAAAGACAGACAGCCATCATCAAAAGTATCCTTCCAGTGGCTCACACACTTCAACATCTCAGTTTGTAATCATGTTGCAGCTGACGACATCGCCATCGTCAAATTAGCCCGGAAAATCACTTTTAATGAGGATATCAAGCCTATAGATCTCCCGAGGTCGACTCAGGATGAAGTACCTTTTGAATCAGAATGCATTTTTTCGGGCTTTGGAAAAGTCGCGTTTGGATTCGGCAGTGAGTAGTCATATACAGTGGGTAATTTGAATTGGTGTTAAAATTCAATGCTTATTTCTGGAACACTAGAATGATTGGCGTGAACAACACCAAAATGTTGGTGTGATCTCAGTTTACAGTAACTTTAAAGAAAACACTAACGCTTATGGTAGGCCGGAGTGGACTTAATTCTTATTTAATGGACCCATTAAATGTTATTTTATGGATCCATACATGTATATTCGGGCAATTAATGGGTCCATTATTTCAGCCAATAGCGTCTTGTTTTTACATGTATATGGACTCATTAATTCGAATATATGGACCCATTAATTCGAATATACGGACCCATTAATTCGAATATATGGACCCATAAATTCAAACACAACTTCCGCCGGTAAATACCGGATTCCACCAATCAGGATTCAGCTTTATATGGACCCATTAATTCGCACCACTTCACTTCCGCCGATAAAACTGAATTATGATTGGATGGAATCGGGTATTTACCGGCGGAAGCTCGTGTCGGAATTAATGGGTCCATATATTCGAATTAATGGGTCCATATAAAAACAAGACGCTATTGGCTGAAATAATGGACCCATTAATTGCCGAATATATGTATCCATAAAATAACATTTAATGGGTCCATTAAATAAGAATTAAGTCCACTCCGGCCTACCATAAACGCTAACGTTAACTGTTAGCGTGGAAACATGACCTGTTTGGACGTTCAACACTGGTGTTTATTTCAACTTTGGTGTTAATGTCACTATGTGAAGTGTTTTCAGAAGGTGTATTTCTTCGCAGATATGGCCGACAAGTTAAAGTATACAGAGATGGAAAAAGTTGGGATGGACTCTTGTCGCCGGGTCTTCAGAGGTTCAACACTTACATCAGGAACGATGATTTGCGCACAATCTCAGGGAAAAACGCACATATGTCAGGTAATTTTCCTGCGTACATGTAAAGTGACCTTGTGCCACTGAAAGATTGCTTGTGATAACCATGGGCGTATTCGAATCCCTGTTCTCGAGTGGCCCAGGACCAGTGTTCGCGTGTTGAGGTTCCGAATAAGCATTACAAAACATGAAGTGCTATTCTGATTACTGTGTGTACATTGAAGATTCTTCTGAAATGAGAATATACATTTGGTAGCAAACTATGTTCTTGCACTGGTATCAGGTGAACAAAATGTTCTTTTTGCTTAGAATTGTTTATCCGCACGTTTTTGTACTGTTCTTTACTGAAAAATAGGTCGGTACAGTAGAATCAGATGGTGGTTAATGACAGTGGATACTTTTGCGACTTGACACCCGTTACCTCCTGATTCTGAAATATACCATCATTGCCATGTAATTTCTGACTGAACAAACTTTGGCTCGTCTGACTGTAAGCCTCCTCTAAGAAAAAAACCCAGCACACTACATGTATGTTTTGTAATGGGAAGTGCGTGTCGCCAGGTATCGGGTGTCGTTGCTAAACATGGCGGATGTAATGCTGCGGGCTACATGTATGCCCCTGTGCAAAATCAGATTTTTGTTGAAGAAAAGTAATTTTTTCCAATACGATATTCAAGGAATACACAAGATTTTATCGAAATTAACTTATATTTCGTCGTCAATGACATTGGCCGCCATCTTTCTTCTCGGTGTTCTCCGTTTCACCTTCCAAAAAGTGTGGACTAAAGTGAAAATTTTGTTCACGAACGCCGTTCCCGTGTCAGTTCTCGACTCCTGTCGGGGGGAGGGGGGGGGGGATTGTAGGGGGCAGAATGGGGGGATGAGAATGCTCCATCAGAGTGCACCCAGGATCAGACGAGTAAAAACTAGTAGGGCAGAGGTGATTTGCAGTAAAAGCAACTGTTTATTCATATGAATTCAAGTGTTCACTTCTAATGGGAGTAAAAACTTGTAACTAGTTACTTCTACTTCTAGTAACTACTAACTAGTAGATACTGATTTTTATTCATGTCACCCATTGTCGTAGGCGAGTAGGCCTAACCAGCCCAGTTGCGAAAACTCGCAAATTATTTACTGAATGCAGCTTTCCATTGTATTTTATTAACAGGGAGATTCTGGCGGCCCACTGGTTTGTAAGCGCCCAGATGGCAGGTTGGTCCTTGATGGCTTAGCGTCCTACGGGATCTCGTGTACCGAACCAGTAGACTACAAATACCCCGGCGTTTATACTCGTATCAGCAGTTTCCTGGAGTGGATCAAGGAGAATACACCATCGTAAAGAAAATTCGCTGCTAAAGTGAAAAGCACACCAGACGAACTGAGAGCGATATTGAATGCGAACTGATCGCCACAGCGTAAAGGCCCGTTTCCACTATGGCGGATTCTGCGGCGGTTTGCGGCGACCGGTGCAGTTTTCACAGGGTTTTGGATTATCCTTCGATGGTTTAACAATACAATGGCCTATTGATTATCCCAATGCCTGTGAAAACCGCTCCGCTCGCCGCAAACCGCCGCGGAATCTGCTATAGTGGAAACGGGCCTTAAAACAGGTGTGACAGGAATCGACGTCCTAGGAATGCAGATCCGCCAAACAATAGCCCTCTATTGTAAGGTTATATTCGAATGGTCATGGTCCCTCTAGCCATATAGCCTAATCCCTTACTGAACAATAAGACCGGACTTTGATTCCACGTGGACATGGATTCCTGTCACAGATCGGTGGCGATCACATCGCTTGCGATATCGCCATCATCGCCTGGGGCCTGCTTCATAAAGTAACTTTATGCTAATGGTACCATTAACTTCATTTTCTGCATTTTCCATTTGGTTAAAGGTACCATTAGCTTTAAGTCACTTTATGAAACGGGCCCCTAGTGTGTTGCCGCTTTAGATCCGACCAGGGTGCAAAGTATTGAATACAAAGAAAAATCGCGGTATCATTTTCGAATTTTCTGTATCCGATGGTCAAAAGTGTATCTTTACAGCGAAAATTCGACCTGTCATTATTTCCTGCTTTTATAAACGTCATCTTCTTCCCCCTACGCCTTGCACTCGTCTCCAGTGTTTAGTCAGCCATAGGTATAGACGCACTATAAAACACTGGCATGATTGGCGCCAAAAAGTGAAGGATGATGAACAGACGGCGCTGTTTGACAGGGATCCAATAACAAGCCATCATCACAGCTTTAAACGACACAACCGACCACACTTTCTAATTGGCTATGATACATGTACACCCTTAGTCAAAAATAAATGCCCAGCTAATTTTCCGGCATATGTCCATGAATATTTTTCATAGCCACTTTTTTTTTTCATACGCATAATCTAGGGCCACTGGGACACCTTTTAAGACCTTAAAACTTGAAATCATTACACAACTGTGTTTTTGGCAAAAGCTTGAAATTTGGCCATAATATCATGTTTTTTTAATACTCGCTTGTTCGGATTGAAACTGGCACTGTTTTGAAGCCAATCTGTTTCTTGACACATGAAAATTTTCGGAATGCTAAAATTCTCATTTAAAGCAAAGTTACAGATGATTTTGTAAAATGGTTTTCCCAGTTCTTGCCATTCGTTCCAGGCACTCCAGGCACAGGGTTTTAGCATTACCCAGTCGTGAATATTTATTAGCCTCTCAGCCACAAAAGGAGCGACTGACATGGAGTAATAGGTCCTTTGTGAAATTATGAATGGTGTCTCTCACAATAGGCCAACTTGTTGACTGACATACCGGTGTACGTTGCACTGGGTAATCGTGGTCAACTCCCATTGATGCAGGCCTTGTGACAGTCATAAACACCTGCGTAACCTGTTATTAGGATCAACATACAGGGCCGGATCCAGGATTTAGAAATACGGGGGGCACAACCCCGAGGGCGAAGACCTCAGTTGGTTCGCACCACAAGTGCGCGCACACGAAGGGGGGTCCGGGGGCCTCCCGCGGGAAAATTTGAAAAATCAAAGCTCTGAGATGCGATTTCCCAGCATCTTAGACCTGAAATACTAGACAATTTCCAAAAAGTGCAGTAAAAAAATCATTGACCCTCAAAAAATAGAGGGGGCACATGCCCCATGTGCCCCCCTCTGGATCCGGGCCTGACATAAATGTTTGAATAGGCCCCGGTTTGAATAGGCCTTCAGTGGACTTACTGAATTAGGGCACGTGATCGGGGTATTGATAAAATGTGGCTTGGAGTCAACTGGAATTGCGGGGATTTTATTCCACAGAAAAATCATCATAAATCGTCACAAAGTAGTCTCACGCGGTCAGACTCTTACATTACCATTACAGAGTCTGACACCACTCGTGTATATTTTATGCACGGTCAATACATTGAGAGAGCTAGCCGCAGCCGCATTTACGCACTTTTTTGTCATGTGACGCTGGTCACATGATCTGTATATTTTGCCAGCAACATCACCCATTTTCTACCCAAACACTTGTCATATGCAATGCATAAGTCATGTACCATGTGTACTTACCGTACATCACTGTACATAATACAAACAATGCTTCATATACCATATGGCAGCCATATTTGCATCATGTGACTGCTACATTATTGTCATTCATTCATAGCGCGTCGATTCGGCCTGTCGCAACGTTCTGCGACCAGTAAAGCGAGATTTCACGAGATTTGGTCGAGTGGTGTCAGTCGCTCCGCGGGAAGCTACTCCAGCGCCGCGCGTGGCGACTGACTGAGTGAGTCGCTCAATTTTGTCGCTCAAAGTTGAGTCGCTCAAAGTTGCTCAATTTTGTATTTAAAAAAATTGTATTATCCAGAAACAGACTGGCTTCAAAACAGTGCCAGTTTCAACCCGAACAAGTGAGTATTAAAAAAACATGATATTTTGGCCAAATTTCAAACTTTTGCCAAAAACACAGTTGTGTAATGATTTCAAGTTTTATGGTCTTAAAAGGTGTCCTAGTGGCCCTAGATTACGCGCATGAAAAGAAAACGTGGCTATGAAAAATATTCATTGAGATATGCCGGAAAATTAGCTGGGCATTTATTTTTGACTAAGGGTGTACCTGTACATAATGCACTGTACATCTCTTCATCTATCGACGGCCCAGTCCTTTTGTTGGCGAGTACTTCTCTTGAAGTGGAAAAATAGTCATTAGTTACAATAAAGGAAAGATACCCCTCTGCGTTTGGTACGAGGCAATGCTGCACGTGAAGGCGACAGGCCGCGGTAATTGGATGACACCTGTATCGTCACCGAATAGAACTACTAGGCCCACTTGTCCCTGATGACAGCCCAAAGCTGGTTGGTTGTAAAATCCCAATACACCGACTAAATCTGCTAAGAACTTAGAAATTTGGCCGTCTTCCCGGCTTTACTGAGTCACTGAGAACTAGAAAACGACTGTTCGATGTGGATCCCTGCTCATACCATCCCAATTTAGTATAGGCCGGGTTTACTTGCACAGCAGCTGTGTATGCAAGGCAGGTTATAGCGCTTGAAGGCACAGCTGCTGTGCGTCCAGTACGTACGGATTTTCTTAGTGCACAGCAGACTCCGCCTACTGTATAACAGACTCCGCCTACTTTAGCTGTAGAAATAAGGACGGGAATTGTCTTGGATAAAAAGCTGTGATTCTAAACAGCATGGTGGTGCTTCATTGGTCGCGTGGGGGGTTACCAAAGCCAATTTCTCCTTTTGGTAAAGACAGAAACCTGTTCATTAGCTCAATAGATCGGCGTTTTTTAATGGGCAAGTGCCCTTATGTGCATGGCGAGATGTTTTTGACCTAATCTGCCCAGGGTACCACTCTTCAAACATTTTGTCACCACCTCTAATTACCTCTGTAATTACACTTGACGGAAAAACAGGTAGCCTATTGTCGAATCATAACCCTAATTTGGGTTAGGGTCGTATACATGTAGGTCTTTTCATTGTGCACACCACGCAGTAATTAGGCCTAGCCCTGATTAGGGTTAAACTGGACCTAGTCCGTCATACTGTATGATGGCGGAAGCTTATGTGCTTGACGAAGGGCGTGAGCTCGGCAGGCAACGAACTTGATAAAATCTTGCTCCTCATCATCGCCAGGGCCTTCTGAAAATCACCTTGTTTCGCAGTCCCCCTCCGACATCATTTTTTTCTGCGGCCGGGTTTCTAGCAAACATGTTTGCCAAGTAGATTATTCATTCTAAATTCCTAATTTCCTGGATGACAAACACCCTGAAAATTGCCCATTAAAATTGTCTGACAAGGACTACGTCCCGTCCGCTAATTTTTCCCTGGGGTCGTTCGGTGGATTCCGAGTACTTTCAGTAAACAAAAAAAAGCCAAAAGAAAAAAGACAGGAAAAGCGGCGAAAAAATCGCCCCAGACGGGAGTCGAACCGGGGACCTGCGGTTCATAAGCCGAACGCGCTAGCCGATTGAGCTACCGAGACATCTGGCAGCGACAACGTTACATCGACAGATGCTTATCGGTGCGCATGAATATTAATTAGCTGAACGTGCATGCAAGAAAATATTCGTACTGCATACACAGCAGTTAGCTGTGCAAATAACCACTTATATAAGGGAATAAACACAGAACTATTTTCATCTATTCATCTATCGACGGCCCACTCGGGCTGGAATTTAGGTTTTGGTTTTATCATAAGCGGACCTCTGACCTCATTAGCATACGGAAATCTTACACTCGGCAATTTCCGATTGTCGTCGGCGAGATCGACGCACATTCTGTGAATTCCAATTGTGTTATGCAGATTGAGAGTGAGAGGTCAGAATAATTAGATTTCGACCAATGGGAATATTTGTTATTGTTTACATTTTGCGAACGGAAAGAATGGAGCACGCTAGTGTGGTATTCGTTCACACAACAAACGATCTTGTGTCCTTGTTGGCGAGTACTTCTTCTGAAGTGGAAAAATAGTCAGAGGGTACAATAAACTGATAAAGGAAAGATACTGCTCTGCGTGTCTGGGAGATGAAGAGACAATGTGACACGTGAAGACGACAGGCCGCTGTAATTGGACGACACCTATTGTCACCGACTAGAACTACTAGGGCTACTTCTGATGACTGCCCAAAGCTGGTTGCTGGTAAAATCCGAACGTACCGACTAAATATGCCAATAACGAAGAAATCTGGCCATCTCCCGGCTTTACTGATGACTAAGAACTAGAAAATGACTGTTGGATGTGGATCCCTGCTCACACCATCCCAATTTAGTATATAAGCCAATAAACACAGAACTATTTTCATCTATTCATCTATCGACGGCCCAGTCTCGGGTTGGAGTTTAGGTTTTGGTTTTATCATAAGCGGACCTCTGACCTCATTGGCATACGGAAATCTTACACTCGGCAATTTCCGATTGTCGTCGGCGAGATCGACGCAATTCTATGAATTCCAGTAGTGTTATGCAGATTGGGAGAGAGAGGTCAGAATAATTAGATTTCGACCAATGGGACTATTTGTTATTGTTTACATTTTGCGAACGGAAAGAATGGAGCACGCTAGTGTGGTATCCGTTCACACAACAAACGATTTTGTGTCCTTTNACTCGGCAATTTCCGATTGTCGTCGGCGAGATCGACGCACATTCTGTGAATTCCAATTGTGTTATGCAGATTGAGAGTGAGAGGTCAGAATAATTAGATTTCGACCAATGGGAATATTTGTTATTGTTTACATTTTACGAACGGAAAGAATGGAGCACGCTAGTGTGATATCCGTTCACACAACAAACGATTTTTTGTCCTTTTGTTGGCGAGTACTTCTTTTAAAGTGGAAAAATAGTCAGAGGGTACAATAAACTGATAAAGGAAAGATACTGCTCTGCGTCTGGGAGATAAGAGACAATGTGACACGTGAAGACGACAGGCCACTTGGATGACACCTATCGTCATGTCACCGAATATAGAACTGATTTTGTGTCCTTTTGTTGGCGAGTACTTCTTTTGAAGTGGAAAATAGTCAAAGGGTACAATAAACTGATAAAGGAAAGATAGGGCCTACTGCTCTGCGTCTGGGAGATAAGAGACAATGCGACACGTGAAGAAGACAGGTGGCTGTAATTGGACGTCACCTATTGTCACCGAATAGAACTACGAGGCCTACTTGTCTCAGACGACAGCCCAAAGCTGGTTGGTGGTAAAATCCCAACAAACCGACTAAATCAGCCAATAACGAGGACATTTGGCCATTTTCCCAGCTTCACTGATGACTAAGAACTAGAAAATGACTGTTGGATGTGGATCCCTGCTCAAACCATCCCAATTTAGTATATAAGCCAATAACACAGAACTATTTTCATCTATTCATCTATCGACGGCCCAGTCTCGGGCTGGAATTTAGGTTTTGGTTTTATGATAAGCGGACCTCTGACCTCATTTGCATACGGAAATCTTACACTCGGCAATTTCCGATTGTCGTCGGCGAGATCGACGCACATTCTGTGAATTCCAATTGTGTTATGCAGATTGAGAGTGAGAGGTCAGAATAATTAGATTTCGACCAATGGGAATATTTGTTATTGTTTACATTTTGCGAACGGAAAGAATGGAGCACGCTAGTGTGGTATCCGTTCACACAACAAACGATTTTGTGTCCTTTTGTTGGCGAGTACTTCTTCTGGCCCCGTATTCATAAAACTACTTAAGTCTAAGTATTACACTTATCCTTTGTTCAACACAAAAGATAAGTATCATACTTAGACTTAAGTAGCTTTATGAATACGGGGCCTGAAGTGGAAAAGTAGTCAGAGGGTACAATAAACTGATAAAGGAACGATAGGGCCTACTGCTCTGCGTCTGGGAGAAGACAATGCGACACGTGAAGACGACAGGCCGCTGTAATTGGACGACACCTATTGTCACCGAAGAGAACTACTAGGCCTACTTCTGATGACTGCCCAAAGCTGGTTGCTGGTAAAATCCGAACCCACCGACTAAATCTGCCAATAACAAAGAATTCTGGCCATCTCCCGGCTTTACTGATGACTAAGAACTAGAAAATGACTGTTGGATGTGGATCCCTGCTCAAACCATCCCAATTTAGTATATAAGCCAATAAACACAGAACTATTTTCACCTGTTCATCTATCGACGGCCCAGTCTCGGGCTGGAATTTAGGTTTGGGTTTTATCATAAGCGGACCTCTGACCTCATCTGCATACGGAAATCTTACACTCGGCAATTTCCGATTGTCGTCGGCGAGATCGACGCACATTCTGTGAATTCCAATTGTGTTATGCAGATTGAGAGTGAGAGGTCAGAATAATTAGATTTCGACCAATGGGAATATTTGTTATTGTTTACATTTTACGAACGGAAAGAATGGAGCACGCTAGTGTGATATCCGTTCACACAACAAACGATTTTTTGTCCTTTTGTTGGCGAGTACTTCTTTTAAAGTGGAAAAATAGTCAGAGGGTACAATAAACTGATAAAGGAAAGATACTGCTCTGCGTCTGGGAGATAAGAGACAATGTGACACGTGAAGACGACAGGCCACTTGGATGACACCTATCGTCATGTCACCGAATATAGAACTGATTTTGTGTCCTTTTGTTGGCGAGTACTTCTTTTGAAGTGGAAAATAGTCAAAGGGTACAATAAACTGATAAAGGAAAGTTAGGGCCTACTGCTCTGCGTCTGGGAGATAAGAGACAATGCGACACGTGAAGAAGACAGGTGGCTGTAATTGGACGTCACCTATTGTCACCGAATAGAACTACGAGGCCTACTTGTCTCAGACGACAGCCCAAAGCTGGTTGGTGGTAAGATCCCAACACACCAACTAAATCAGCCAATAACGAGGAAATTTGGCCATCTCCTCGGCTTTACTGATGACTAAGAACTAGAAAATGACTGTTGGATGTGGATCCCTGCTCAAACCATCCCAATTTAGTATATAAGCCAATAAACGCAGAACTATTTTCATCTATTCATCTATCGACGGCCCAGTCTCGGGCTGGAATTCAGGTTTGGGTTTTATCATAAGCGGACCTCTGACCTCATTTGCATACGGAAATCGTAGACTCGGCAATTTCCGAATGTCGTCGGCGAGATCGACGCACATTCTATGAATTCCAATAGTGTTATGCAGATTGGGAGTGAGAGGTCAGAATAATTAGATTTCGACCAATGGGAATATTTGTTATTGTTTACATTTTGCGAATGGAAAGAATGGAGCACGCTAGTGTGATATCCGTTCACACAACAAACGATTGGATTTTGTGTCCTTTTGTTGGCGAGTACTTCTTTTGAAGTGAAAAAATAGTCAGAGGGTACAATAAACTGATAAAGGAAAGATCTCTGTGTCTGGGAGATAAGAGACAATGCGACAGGTGAAGAAGACAGGTGGCTGTAATTGGACGTCACCTATTGTCACCGAATAGAACTACGAGGCCTACTGGTCTCAGATGACAGCCCAAAGCTGGTTGGTGGTAAAATCCCAACACACCGACTAAATCTGCCAATAACGAGGAAATCTGGCCATCTTCCCGGCTTTACTGATGACTAAGAACTGGAAAATGAGTGTTGGATGTGGATCCCCGCTCATACCATCCCAATTTAGTATATAATTTCATCTATTCATCAATCGACGGCCCAGTCTCGGGCTGGAATTTAGGTTTTGGTTTTATCATAAGTGGACCTCTGACCTCATATGCATACGGAAATCTTAGACTCGGCAATTTCCGATTGTCGTCGGCGAGATCGACGCACATTCTGTGAATGATGCAGATTGAGAGTGAGAGGTCAGAGTAATTAGATTTCGACCAATGGGAGCATTTATTATTGTTTACATTTAACCTCCCTTCAGTCACCTCGTATCTCAAGGATACCAATGATTTTCTCAGCAAGGTTCGTGACTTAGCTACACTCCTGGTCTTGATTTGTCAGTTTGTATCCTAGTATCCCACATAAGATGGTTTGAATGCCCTTTCGGCATTCTTGACAAAACAGGGCCTAAAGTGTTTTTCACATTGAACTGGCCAAAGATACTTGGCTGACCTCTTGTCACTAAACTTTAATGGCATGATCACAAATAATAATGTTACACAACCCTCGGCAGCCAGTGCCATGGCTGACCAGCTTTGGCTGACAGCATGAAAGAGCTATAATCTGTTTTCAAGTCAGTGTTGTGCAACACCACTACCTCTCGGTAAATGTGATCTGGTCACATTCCTGAGTTCAACCAAGTACCTTTGGCCAGTTCAATGTGAAAAACACTTTACCAGAGAGTGCGATCAAAGACGTCTGTACGCTTGCCCATTTTGTCCTATAAAATGCCTTCGAATTCCACTCGACAAGGTGTTTCTTACAGGTCTCAGGAACTGCGATAGGAACTAAAATGGCCCCTTCGTACGCTATCATTTTCATGCACATGCTCGAGTCACAGGTCCTGGCTACATCCCCCTTCAAACCCTACAACTGGCTCAGATTCATAGATGATGTTTTCTCCGTGTGGACCCATGGACGTGAAAAACTGGAGGATTTTGTTGACAGGCTCAATGAGTTCCACCCCACCATCAGGTTCACCTGGGATGCATCCCCATCCTCCAAGAACTTTTTGATCTGTCTGTCAAACTCCGGGACTCAAGGATTGTTACTGACCATCACAGAAAGAAAAAACGATCTCATCTCGAGATAAAATGAATCTCAAACTCTTGTCCCTAAAATGAGTTTCTTTTGCAACTCGAATAGACATAAAAACTGGGTCTCCACTTGAGATGACATTGTCTCTAACTGGTTAAAATGATTTTTAGCTGTTTCCACCGGATTGTCTGTTGTCTCGAATCAAATAAACAAGTGGTGTCTCCATATATTAAAAAAACGTTTCACACCCAGTGGGTTTCGAACCCAGGACCCTCTGAACGCAAGTTAGACACCAGAACCACCACACCACCGAGCTTCTCATGAGCAGATATTGGTTCCCCTCGCGTCTTGCAAAAAATCTCAAAGGCCACCCACCCTAGCGTGACTCAGGGAGGTCCCCTGAACACATTACCAGGGGTGGATTTTCACAGCAGCTGGTCCCCCATTTTGGCCGAAAATGGGGTTTTGCCCCCTGGGTACAAGGCTTGATCGTCTTTGTGGCCTAGATATTTTCTGGAAATGCTCTACGGAAATCCCTTCTTTCAGAGGAAATGCCGGATAGACCACGAAGCGTGAAGAAATCAGGACTCTGGTGGAACACAGCCTCCCAAGAGAGTGTCCGCCAGAAAGTTCCTCCGCACACTGGGCTTGAAATGGGTTTAAGAGCAAAAAAATTGCCCACAAATCAAACCTGTACCATCTGTTAGAGTATGGTGTGGGGAGTGTTTTGATGCAAAAATGAAAAAAATCTGTTGGGAATTTTTTGCGGAAATCGCATTTTTCTGAAATTTCAATGTCAGAATTCAAGAAATGGATAAAAAAAGGGTTAACACACATTTTTTTAAACTTCAAAATCAGTTGTATTCATTTGCAAATGATACCAGCATCTTAATAGACATGAATACATGTACTAGACGATTTCCAAAAAAAATGCAGTAAAAAAATCATTGCCCCTCAAAGATGGGGGCGGGCTGGCCTTGTAGCCAAAACACAGGAGTTTGTACCTTAATTACGGGGGTTTAGGGGGGTCCCCTACCCCCATATATATACACTAATTAGCAAACAGTGTGCACTAATTATGAATCACAACGAACTTAATTCATACCGGTACCAGGGGTACAAGGACACGAGCGTGACATGATGCAGGGTAGGCCTACTTAAGTTTAGAATTAAAACATGATTTTGAATAAATAAATGTACCTACCGGTATATACATATAATAAAAATATTGATGAAGTTCCGTTGCTTAGTTCAAGAGCAAGCAGAATTTGTGAGTTCGGCTTTGGCCTCCTGGTGGCAAAGTCAAGAATTAGATTTCACCGAAATTTCGTCAGGAAGTCACTGAGGTAAATACATACAAAACTTCAACACAATAGTTCAAATGATTATCAAAATATAGCCCTTTGAAGTTTTTCTCATAACGCCCCCTGCCTACCAAAATAGGAATCGCATCGCACCCCAAATCGAACTTGACCTAGATTTTGTGGTCATAACCACCTGTATGCAATATGAAAATGATCCTTCAAAAACTGAAGGCGCTCTATCCATCTGACAAGGAAAATTTGATATTTTCATTTTGGTCCCCTATTGGCAAAGTCATGAAGCAGACTGCGCCGAAATTTCGTGTGCAAGTCACCACACACTAGAGGTACATACATACAAAGTTTCAACGCGGTTGCTCAAGCTATTCTCAAAATACCGACCTTTAAATTTTTTCACAAAAACGCCCCCTATTGGCCAAAGTATATGTAGGAATCGCATCACACCCAAAATCGAACTTGACCTAGATTTTGTGGTCATACATATCCATATATGGAATATGAAAATGATCCGTCAAAAACTAAAGGCGCTACCCATCTGACAAGGGAAAAGTTTACGTCCTTACGCACGCACCGGCCCACGACAGACCACCACAAAAGGCGCCAAGCACGGCATAAAGGCCTGTTTCCACTACAGCGAATTCCGCCGCGGTTTGCGGCGAGCGGTGCGGTTTTCACAGGGGTTTGGATAATCCTCCGATGGTTTAACAATACATGGCGTGTTAATTATCCCAATGCCTGTGAAAACCGCTCCGCTCGCCGCAAACCGCGGCGGAATCCGCTATAGTGGAAACTGGCTTTAAGCCCTTTTGGCCTCTGGGCCAAGCGGGCTAAAGATTTGAGCTTACCAGGAAAATATCGTTCGACACCAAAACTACTTTCTGCTCTCAGACTTTAAAGGGTTAATAGATCAATTAGTTTCAGTGCCATAATTTAGAGCTTCATGATACCTAGATTTGACATGAATATTGTAAACTTTCAAGAAACAGCCTTTCACCAGTAGACAAAAGATACGTGAAAATTTTCTGGTGTCGGATGGAACACTTTTTGAAACACACCCTGTAGCAGAATGCAAAATTGGGCATAATCTTTCTGCTATCGCTAGGCCTAATATTGACAGTGGTTATCAGTTTTGAAATTTACATAACATTGCAAAGATTTACTCCACCAAATGGAGTATTGACTTCCAACCCATCAGTACCAGCTTTGAATCCCAAACCAAGAAGGTGACAATCAAGGTTACCGTTGCGGACTCCAACGCCAGTGTTGAGGTTTACGTCAATATGAGCGCCGATTATGTTGCCAACAGAGCCCTCAAACCTGAAAAAAGACACGTCCGCCCAGGCTCCCAAGCCTGGCCCTGCTACAGCCTGAGCCTGAAGGTTCGCACCTCTGTGGGATTCAGAAAAAGGACCCGAAGATGTCCTTCCTTGCGTAGATGCAAATCTTGCGATAGCATTTCCGCCCTTGGCGCATGCAAACTCGTATTCGTGGGCTTCCATGGCGATATGCACGTCAGCCGAATCGAATCGATGACCACAAATGAATTCGTCATCCGTGAGCCAGTCGATGAACTCATAGGCGAATTTTTGGCAATTTTTCTCAAGCATTTCATAAGAAGGGTATAGATTCACCCAGTCTTCTATCCACTTATCTATCTCCTCATCAGTTTTATCCGTTTCTCCGGCAAGTTCTCCGCCAAATAAACCGGCTCCGCATTCAGCAGAGTACCCACAGGTTCGCTGGATCCAGTTGAATTTACCACTTTTCTTTTTCCCTCCTGGAGAAATCTCATACCAGGTAGAGCCAACCTTGATCGCCCAATGAGTGGTCACCGGTCCAATCAGTTTGCGACCAAGTTTAACAGTTCTCTCCATTTTGAGGAACAATTCACGAAAGACTCCGAGAAGATAATGGGAGCTGTCAGTGAGTTGACCAATAGGTGTCACTACGGCCCAATTCAATGCATAAAGCGGACCCATTCATTATTGATCGAGCAACAATCTATTGGAGAAATTCCTGAAAGAGAAATTGGCGGTCAATTACGCCGAATCGGTAGATGTCGTCCTGGGTAACCCTAAAGTTTACCCAGGACCAACCTGGGTAACCCTAAAAGTTACCCAGGACGATCCTGGGTAAACTTTAGTGTACTAAAGGTTACCCAGTTTGAAATTCGCGCACTTTTTCACCTGTGGTCGAGGATCTTGAAAACGTTACTTCAGTCATATATCAGTGCACGAAATCCATCAAATCGGCAAACTGGGTGAACTTTAGTACACTAAAGTTTACCCAGGATCGTCCTGGGTAACTTTTAGGGTTACCCAGGTTGGTCCTGGGTAAACTTTAGGGTTACCCAGGACGACATCTACCGATTCGGC